>PVIY010036980.1:0-25039 GCA_004026745.1 Myrmecophaga tridactyla
TACCTATAGTTATAAACCGATTTTTAGTTGTAAAATATAAGATATATATATATACAAAGAAAGGAAGGAGAAAAAGCAATAATTTTCAAAGCACACTTCAACCAGCAGCTACAGAACAATTCCCAGAGTTTGTCATGGGCTACCATGCCCTCAACTCAGATTTTTCCTTCTAGCTGCTCCAAAACACTGGTGGCTTTATCAGAGTCATAATAGTGGAATCATACAGTATCTGTCCTTTTGTGTCTGACTGATTTCACTCAGCATTATGTCCTCAAGGTTCATCTACATTGTCACTGTGGCAATTGTGAATAGTGTCGCTGTGAACATCGGTGTGCAAATGTCCATTCGTGTCACTGCCCTCAACTCTTCTGGGTATATACCGAGTATTGGTATTGTTGGTCATGGGGCAACTGAATATTGCATTGTCTGAGGAATCACCAAACTGATGTCCACAGCAGCTGAACCGTCTTATACTCTCACCAATAATGAATAGGTGTTCCAGTTTCTCTGCATCCTCTTCAACATTTATAGTTTCCTGTTTGCTTAATAGCAGCCGTTCTCACAATGAGTTGATATCTCATTTGCCTTTCCGTTACAGCTAATGAAGATGAGCAGCTCTTCATGTGCTTTTTAGCCATCTGTATTTGCTCTTCAGAAAAGTGCATCTTCATTTCTTCTGCCCATTTTATAATTGGGTGGTTCGTTCTTTTGTTTTTGAGCTGTATAATTTCTTTAGGCAGGATATTGAACCTTTTTCCAATATGTGGTTTCCAAATATTTCTCCCATTGAGTTGGCTGCCTCTTTACCTTTTTAACAAAATCTTTTGTGGCACAGAAGCTCTTGATCTTAAGGAGTTCCCATTCGTCTATTATTTCTTTCACAGTTTGTGCTTTAGGTGTAAAGTTTAAGAAGCTACTTCCTATTACTAGATCTTGAAAATGTTTCCCTATATTTATTTCAAGAAGTTTTATGGTACTGGGCCTTACCTTTAAGTCTTTGATCCATTTTGAATTAATTTTTATATAGAATATAAGGTAAGGGTCCTCTTTCATTCTTTTGGCTATTGAAATCCAGTTCTCCCATGCCCATTTGTTAAAAAGACTATTCTGTCCCAATTCAGTGCCTTTAGGAGCCTTTTAGAAGATCAAATGTCCATAAATTTGGTGGTCAATCTCTGCACATTCAATTCTATTCCACTGGTCAGTCCTTCTGTCTTTGCGCCAGTACCATGCTGTTTTGACCATTGTGGCTTTATAGTAAGCTTTAAAGTCAGGAAGTGATAGACCTCCCAGTTTGCACTTATTTTTTAGGATATTTTTAGCTTTTCAAGGTCTCTTTCCCTTCCATATAAATTTGATAACCAGTTTTATCAAGTCTTCAAAGTAGATTGTTGGGATTTTTATGCTTTCAATTTCTCACCATTAAGTATGATGCTGGCTATGGGTTTTTCATGATATTGAGAAAGTTTCCTTTGATGCTTGCCATTTGTTCTTTTGTATGCTCTAGTTCTATTGTTCTCTCTTCTAGCTCACTTATTCTTCCTTCTGTCTCTTCGAATCTGCTCTCATGTGTCTCCAGTATATTTTTTATTTGGTCTACTGTATCTTTCATTTCTGTGAGATCTGCCATTTTTTCTATTTAACCTCCCAAATTCTTCTTTATGTTTTTATTGTGTCTTCTGAATGTTTCCTTTTGCACTTTGCTTGTCATTTATTCTCTGCCAAATCAAGGTCCAGATCTCATGTAGGGGATACAGTTCAACTTAAGGGTCTATTAGAAGGTAGGCCGGAGAGCACAGGAACTCCAGTGCAGGATGGCTGACCACCACGCAGGCAACCCAAGTGGACTCCTAGCCTATGCACAAAAAAGAAAAAGAACAAAAGAATGAGAAAAGAAAAAAGATAATAATAATAAAGTAAAATAATAATACAATAAAAATATGAAACATAGAAACAAGAATCACAACAAAATATACCTCGATAGTAGTAGGCACCAGAATTAAAAGTAGACACCCCAGGACATACTGGGAGTGCAGTCAGGCTGGTGCCCACCAGAGAGAGGGAAAATTTAAGTGAAAAATAATAATAGTAAGAATAAAAATAAATGAGATGGAATAATATAGAAAATGAATAAAGTATAATATAAAATATCTATAAAATAAAAACGACAATTATATTACTAACAAAAGTGGGTAGGAAGAATATGTTTTAAAAGGGGGAAAATAAAAAAGGGATATCGAAAAGAAAAAAATTTTAATGAAATAAAAAATAAAAATAAAGACCTAGGCAGATGAGTTAGCTTGCCTGCACTTACCTCTTCTCCCCAGCAGGTGACGACCGTGAGGCTCCTCCTCCTCAAGCTCTCCCCTCCCTGTGTGGTCCAGCCGACCTGCACTTACTGCATCTGGCCAGCAGATGGTTCGCTCGAGTCTCCTCCTCCATTAGCCCTGCCCCTCCTGGCAGGAGCAACTCAGTGGGCCTGCTCAGCAGGGGTGCTGCTTCGGTAGGGGGGCTGCTCGGTCAGGGGCAGCTGACTGACAGGTCTCTACCTGGGGACTGGGCAGCTGACCAGCCATCGGGAATCAGCTGATCAGCTGATCCACAAATTTTGTGGGCCTGCCAGATACGTGACTGCAGGCGGGCTTTTCCTGCAGCCAGCGGAGTGCTCACTCCCCTCACCCCAAGGCCTGCTCTGCGTGGTGATAATCGGTGGCCTCAGGGATCCCTGCAGGCCTGCCCGCTAGAACCATGTGGGGAGGTTTCTCCAGCCGGCAGCCAGCAGCCATGCAGGCTGGAGCCGAAGAGGGTCAGTTCCCTCCTATTGCACCTCCCTGGTGCACCACCGCCCACCCAGTAGGGATCGGGTCACCTGACCCACTCGCTCTGCCCAGATCCTCCTCCTCACCCCAAAACTGCCTAAAGACCCTCCTAGGCTACTCACAACTGGGGACCTGCAGTCCTGGACATTTTCTCCCAGTCTTATATCTAGTTTCACAGAGCAGGAGGGAACTCACTCTGCTCCAGTCCACCATCTTCCCAGAAGCCTGGACTACTCTGGGTACTATTTTTAGATGTGCCTGTATCATACATCTCTCTCCTTCTCTATTATAAGCTCCTGCCTAGATGGTAGAGTTTGTGCCATATTTACCTTTCTATCCTTAACATTTTATCCACCATCTCCCCATTCACAAACATATTCAAGCTCCCAAGACAGTTGGTATTCAAATATTTACTGAGTTAATGAATCAATGGATGGAAAATAACAATTCACTTGTAGTACTGAAATCTAGTCGTGTTTTTTGCTGGCTAATTTAGAAAATCAAAGCTGAAAATTATGGACCCAAGAGCACTTCATTGTTCATAAACTGATGTGGTCTAAGCTTCCACAATTTGGATGCTAACTTTAAAAGAAAACTAAATAAATTTCAACGCATTGAAACGAAAACCATGTGTTGAGTTTTAGCTTTTTCCTAGTACCTTAATTCCCAGTTACCACCTACCCTGAAAATACATTTACTATATTGCTTGCATTTGGAATCCTGACCACAAAAAGATTGCCATCATTTAATTTTCATAGTCTACAAACATATTTAAGCATGTCAGGCTCTTACAATTCTGCTTGGAATTTCTTGGACTATTTCATTTTGGGATAAATTACTGTCTTCATCATTTCGTTAACAGTGGTTGAAGTTCTCCCTATAAACAGACTATTAGGGTATCTGAATGCTGATACCTAAATGTGTTAAAGCAAAGTATTTTTATAATATTTTACCATTATCATACCCGAGCCACAAACTGTTTCTTGGTTGTTTTGAGTTGAACTTGCCTACTGGCCGTTCCTTTTTTTAAAAAAAAAAATCTCAGACAGTATTGCAGATTTGCATGTCCTTTTCCCCACAAGGCTACAGTTTTGGAAGGAAGCAGATACCACATAGTCACTAATGAGTTTATCTTGGCTGAGAATAAAATGAGATTATTTTGGCTTGAGTTTTTTAATTGCTGTCAGCAGCCTTTCAAATTGATTTCTGGCATTTGTTTTAGCAAGCATCAGTTGGAGGAGTAGCAATGCCCTAAATCCAAGAATCCATGCCTACTGCTTTGAATTTATACTGGACTGTTTTCTTTGTGACTTGTGAGATCAAAGGACTGCAGAAATTAATGTTCCTCTCCTAGAAATGGAGAAATAGGAACATGGGTACTTTCTCATAAAACTTTGTACCAAAATAAAGTCTAAGATTAGGTGATACCTAATTCAGTAATATTTGGGGGTTGAGTATCCTGCAAAGAGCAGAACAGTTCCAATACGGAACGTGAAGTGAGAGCTTCCAAGCAGCCAGCTGCCTTTCCTTTATCCACAGCTCAGTAACAATTACTGTTTCTGTAGTTCTTGGCAATTCGAGCTAGTTCATCCTTCATTATGAACAAATAACCATTGCATTTCATGTTTATCATTTTGACCTCTGTTATCTACAGAGTTTTCTCTGTGCCCTATTCTAATTTCTACTGCTGTAGGTTAAAAGTAAATTACAGGGTAGGCCATGGTGGCTCAGTAGGCAGAGTTCTCGCCTGCCATGCCAGAGACTTGGGTTCGATTCCTGATGCAAAAAAAAAAAAAGTAAATTATAACACACATCTTACAAATTTCCTTCCCAACCAAACACTTAAGCTGTCAGAGGCCAAGGACTGGGTTTCTTTTATGTTTGTTTTATCCTGTAATGTTGAATAGAGCACCTGACACATAGTAAGACGTTAATAAAGGAACCAAATTAATAGCTTTCTCTTTTATTTTCACAAAGTCTGAGGAAAAAAATTTCTGCCCAAGTTTTGTTATGCTTCTTGTGTTGAGAAAGATAAGAAATAAATAGGCAGTATTGCTGAAGGACTAAAATACCAAATTATGCTCCATTGCAGTTTATTGGCAAAAGAAGATAAATTGGGAAATACTTGCCTGTAAGTAATGTATTCAAGACATATAAGCTTATGAAATTTATGACATATAACCCAATATATTGTGTTTTATTAAATCTACTATTTATATACATGTGAGAGTAAAGATGTTAGACTGATTCTGTTTGTTTCGTTACTTCAGGCATTCATTTACTCATTTGCATTTTAGTTCTTATTTTTTTCAAAGGTGTATATGCCCTAATTTGAAAGGTCAAAGAGTTCTACAAGTTTGGGAATAAATATAGTTCTATGAAGTTTGCCTCCATCAACCTTTTACTTATTTAAAATGATTATTTTGGTATTTAAACCATATCTCCAAATAATGTGATTTCTTTTTTTCCCTAAATATAAGCATTATCTATGGCATCTTATCCACCATGATTTATAAGGATTTGACTTTCATCTCAATCCCCCACCACTATGCACGTACATTCCACATCCTCCCCATAAGTTATAATGTAGATCAGATTAATCCTTAGATTTTGCCATTTCCACTTTAGAATTTAAAGTTTTCTTCATTCTGTTCTTTTTTACTTGTCCATTGATTTAGAGCTTCCAAAATCATGATACCATTTTCCTAGCTCTCCCATTCTCTTTGTTTTCAATATGTTAAGCTCTCACAAGGGTTAAGTGAGGTTTGGAAAGTAAGTAGAAGTCAATTGAAATTTTGAACCTGTGAACTTCACCTAGAATTCCAATTTATTTATATTCATTATATAAATGCCTGCCTAAACGAGGTAGGAACTTCTTAAAAAAAAACAAAATTGTAGACTGTTTGCATTGTGTGTCAGCCTTCTGCGCCTATGTAACAACATGTCACTAAGTAGAATGAAAACAAAATGGTTATCCATAAATGCTTGCTGTAGTACCAGCTGGCTATGCTAATCTTTCAGGTTCTCTATAGAACCAGGACAATGTTGTGTTCATGTGTATACCCAAAATGTAATCAATGAATGTTATTGCTAGAAGGGACTCACATCATCCTGGACCAATCCCTTCATTCTGCATATAAAGCCACTTGCCTCTCAGTGAGCCTCTCCTATCAGGTCATGCAGCTGTCCCAGGTGAAGCCAGAGTGAGAGCCCATCCTCCTGACTGGCCACCTCAGGTTGTGCTTGAATCCTTGTCATTGATATAAAACTCTCTAGCTAAAAAGCAAGTTATACTCGATTACAGTGAAACCTGGATGCAATTGTGTAAAATAATTTACTAGCCAAATGATAGGACCAAATAGCCATGGTAATTTGAATCATGTGGATGGCCAGTACTACCTCACAGTAGTCAAAAGTATGAATTGTATATTGTTAGTCACATTAAAGTTAATCATTTCACAGTATTTAAAGGTAAAAATGGGTCAAGTTCCTGACTTAAAGAACTTCTAATTGGTGAGACATTTGCAGATTGTTTCCCCCTTAACTCAGCAAATTTTAGAAAGTAAACAGTTCTACATGTGACATCAGAGATCATTTGATTTTGAAGTGTATATCAAAATACTAAACAAATGTGCTTAAACAAATTTAATTCCACATAAATGCAACATTGGTTATTGACATTGCAACATGAATCATTTTGGTTAGATACCATTTTCCTGGATAGAACTCCTTTCAATTGCAGACTTCCCTGTTGCATTAAAATAGATTCATTTCCTTCATGTTTTTGTTTTTTGTGCACAATTTTTCAAGAATTCATCTGTATGTTATTTGGAGTAAGTTGTTCTTCATTAAAACATCAATTCTTATGCCTAAGCTGTATGATTAATGAATGTACAGCACATAAGAACAACCACCACATCTTCTGAATCCACCATTACTCGAACTGTTATTATAGAATGTTATTAAGTTTGAGATTCTGCAAGAGAATGAAAGTGTGACTCATTTGTATTTGATAAAGAATGTAGCAAATGCATGGTATCCTGGGGAACCTGAGAGATAATGGGGATAAATAAATATATTTTAAGACTACCATTGCAGAGTTTATGGAGGAGGAAATGGAAAAAAATCAAAACAAATGCTTTCTTGACGTGGCATCAGGTTTGTACATGAGATGATTTATTATAATGGTAGTAATTATGATTCCATGTAAAGCATGAGTACTCATCTCAGAGTGGCCTACAAAGAGGAAATCATTTGCAGGAAAAGGAGAGTTCCTTAGATGAAGCTTTAAGTAGACAGATCCACAAGAAAATGTAGCATCCTTTGGTGAGTGGGAAAATAAATGTAGATATTGTGCTGATTTGTTTTTCTGTAGCAATGAGATCATTAATATTTCCATTCTTTGCAGTTGCTTTTTAATAGAACACCAAATTATTTTTAAATTCAAGTTTCACATCTCATTTGTTACTTAGTTACTGTTACTAGAATGATTATATGATACAAAGTTTAACTTCCTGACAAATGATACAGTATTCATTATCAATATAGCATGTTTCATGGTAGATATAATTAAAATGTCATTTGTACACAGGCTTTTTCAGAGTCATACCACACATATTTCAAAAGTAGGTACATTTTTTATATATCTATAATTGCTGCAGTGATTTGGCCCAACTCTTTCCTGTGCCTTTATGTGAAGTACAGCAGGTAACTAAAGAACCATCCATTCGCAAATCCAGAGCAACTGCTAAAAACTAAAACATTTAAAAAACAGTCCATTTTTTCCCCTGATTTTGAAGTTGGTTGCACAACAGCTGTTTGCAGAGATACTGATGAAATTTATGTAAATACTGCCATATTCCTTCAAAAAGGAAATAAATCACATGTAGTCTGCGAATTAGCATATTTATTCTTTCACACCTGCCAAATATACATTTTCCTTGTACATGTATATAAAATAGGGGTTTAAGGAACATAAAGCTTCTAGTGCATTGCAGAGTTATAGACAATATTCTGTAGAATGAAGCATGTATGATTTTTTTTCAACTACGTAAAAGAAATGACAAAAACTTTCATGCAATTTAACTTGATGACTTCATTCAGTGTAAGACCCAGAATTTAGATGTGGGACATATATATCTAAAGGTATCTGACCTGATGTATTTTTAGTGACTTCAAGAAAAATGACTTGGAAATACTAGAAAGTTGCTCATCATTTGTTCATACCTCTCATGAGGCTATGATATGGAAATAAATAAATAAAAACAAAAACAAAAACAGGAGCATGTTTATTAGGGGAATTAGACAATTTTTTAGCTGCCAGTTTTTAATAATATGGCAAAATATTAACTCTAACCTCCACTCAATGCTTATGCTTTCTGAATATATTCATATGCAGGTGGTTCATAGACATTGATATATTTGTGTTTTATTTTTTCCCCACATAATAGAAGTTGGTTGTCCTATGTAGATTTTCATCCTTAGAACAAAAGTTCTGTTTGATATTACAGTTATATTTCATAGTTCAACTGACTGTGTCCTACCAAATAGGGCTCTGCAGAATTAAAGTCTAGGTGATTTTTTTTTTTTACCTTAATGGAGGAAAGAATTTTAAAATAAACAAAACCTTGTAGTCAGGAGCATGGAGAAACAAACAAAAAAAACTATTAATGATAAAATCCCTATTGATGGGCATAACTGTGAAAAACTTATTTCCATTCTTTCTGGAAATGCAGTGTGTACTTGATGTGATTTTGTGACATGACTTCTGAGCATTTTTTCTAAAATTTCTGTATGTTACATTTATTTGTTTGAAATTCAAAACGTTTAAATTGTGCATTCAAAGATTTTATCATAGCTTTGTTCATAAATACTTCACATACCATAAAATTTACTCCATTAAAGTGTACATTTGGTGGTTTTTAGTATATTCACAGAATTGTGCAACCATCACCTCTATCATAATTCCAGAATTTTTCATCACCTTTCAAAGAAACCCTGTAACCATTAACACCCACTCTCCACTGAATTGTTTTTGATGTAAGAAAGTTAACTGAGATAAATGGAACTAGCCTAAAATACTGTAAAACCAGACGGGATAATCACTGATCTATAAGAAAGCTTGGTTGAAATGAGGGCTCTTTCATATTCATTGCCAATGACTTTATTAAAATGATATTAGAATAATAGCTGCCAAATGTCTTGCTGAATGTGGTGATATTTATATGTATTTATCATGATTTTCTTCAATACATGCTTTACTATTTCTCTGCAGGAGGAAAGGCTCACAGAGGCAATCTATTTGGAAGGAGTGGCTAAGGAGCTTCCCTTGAAGCTGAATTTGCCTAGCATGCCCTCTGTTACTATTATTTATTTGGTTTAGTTTAAAGGAGTAGGTGCTTGGGAACTAAGGGACTTGTCTTGCTGCTGAGTTAACAAGCAAGCAACTTCCTATACTAATCATTTTGGGTGATTTCATGTTGGCTAATGGAGATTATTGGTAGACTTAAGACATTCTAAAACCACTTGTTTTCATGTAAACACCCTCAAAGCATATTTTGTCCTAGAAAAGGTCAATTTAATGCTTTTCGTCATCAGACTTGGAGTTCCCGATGGTTCTCCACTCTGCTTCTCCAAAGTTAGTAATTCTTTTTGTCTGGAGCCTTCCCATTTCTGGATGCGGTTAGGAAGTCTGACTTGCTGTCCTGTGATCCCCACCCCCCATCTACTCCCCCAAGCCCAAATCCAGTCCTGATCACTTTGCTTCCAACTATAGGTAGTTCCCTTGACTACAATTCCTAGCAGCTCCTTTCTGGAATTTTCTACACCAGATCAGCAGGTAGAAACTAACTCTTATTTCCTCCTTCTCTGTGACCCTCATCTTTATTGGCTGTGATTTAGCTCTAATTAATGAATTGTTGGTCATTTTGTTTTGGTCTTTTCGCTCCCTGGAACCGTCTATTCTTGCCAGTGTTTTCCAGTTAGGAGGCAAACACCGTGAAGCTGAGAAGTGTATCTGTGTATATGTCTTTGGTTAGTTGGGAACACAGAAGACTCCACAATGCTTAAGGAAGGACTTGGAATGAAGTGGATGAGGATTTTTCAGCCATGCCATTTTCTGATTATATTGGAACTTAGATAAAGTGCTTTAAAAGTTATATAGGGATTAAGTATACATTATTAGCTTACTAAGCATTTCTTATTTATTTGAAAATTTTTCTTTTCTGAGAGGGCAACAATAATTGGGGAATGTATTTCCAACATGCAGAATGAGTTGTATGTTTCTATAAGCAAGCTTATAATTGGGCTCCTGCAGTTGCACAGCTTCAGTATGGTACTTAGGAGTCAATTAAAGCACGTAACAAGTAATTACAGGTTTATTGTTTAATTCAATATCTACAACTCCTGCTGTTCCTCTCTAAAGTAGCATATATGTCAGTCAGCATGTAATAATAAGCACACAGGTTCCTCAAACACTAGTTTTGAAAAAATGAGGCCTCCAAATCCTGTGCTCCCACACACTGTGTACCACACAGGGAGAGATCAGATACAGGAGGAAAATGAAGGTATCTGGGATGTGGCAAGAAGTGGGTTTGACTTTCAAATTGATTTATTTGGATGATAGCAAGTAAACATGTCTTCTCCACTACTTACAAATGTCACAGAAATGGAATTGCTAGGACATCTCCGAGTGGAATATAGATATGGAGTGGTATGTTGGTTCCTCTCAGGTGTTGAAGTCCACCAGGGAATGAACTCTGTTTGATCCTTTAATGGGGAAAGTTGGCTTGATTTTGCTCATGCAGGGGAGACCTCAATCTCCATGCCTGGGAAGTGTTGGGCTTCCCTACTTTACTTTCCCCTCCTTGGGCTCTCACCCCTGCCCCACACCAGAGCTAGCCACTCATGGAGAGCATTAGAGCAAACCCCCCACCCCCCACCTTGCAGCCTGGATAGTTAGACACAGACAAGCTGGGAAGACTCTATTCCAAATTGCATCAGAGTAACCACAATCAACTGTCCACCTTAGTGGATAGCAGCCCATGGGCACTCCTATGCCCAACAGCTCAAGAGTTGGTCTGGGTTAGGATGCATGTTGATTATGGTCTTTCAGTGGCACTTTTGTTTAATGTAGATGTTCATTTTTAGTTATGCTTAGCTTATAATAAGAACTATGTCATCCCATCTGGTTTTCCTAAGGATGCCCCAACAGGGTATGGGGAGAAGAGTTGTAGAGGGAGGTTGGGTGGCTGAGGGAAACCAGACTGCCTGACTGAAAACCAAAGAATGGAAACAAAGTAAAGCAAACCTGCTGTGGGAGCAGGAAATGGGGAAGTCAAGCTAAAGATGATTGTGGACACACCTGCTTTTCTTTCTATTTTTGGAAGTAGATGAGGTTGGCTGGTTCTTATTATGGTAGATAAAGCAATGTGTCAGAGTTAGATAGAAATGTTTCTTGGCTGTGTTGTTGGCTGAATGATCCCTCCCACCCCACCCCCTCACAGCCCCAGATATCCAAATCTTAATCCCTGGAAGCTGTGAATGTTACTTTATATGGTGAAAGGGACTTTGCAGATGTGATTAAGTGAAGGCTTAAGTGAAGGTTGGGGAGATTATCCGGAATTATCCAGGTGGGCCCTACAAAATCACAGCCATCCTTATAATAGGGACGCGGGAGGAGTTAAGGGTCAGGCAGAAGGTAATGTGCTGTTGGAGGCAGAGGAACAGAGAGAAAGAGATTTGAAGATGCTACGTTACTGCCTTTGAAGATGGAAGACAGAGAACATGAGCCAAGGGGTGTAAGGAGACTCTGGAAGCTGGAAAGAGAAGACGGATTCTCTCCTGGAGCCTCCCGCAGGAACTAGTCCTGCCAACACCTTGGCTTCTTTTAGCTCAGGGAAAACTGATTTCAGACTTCTGATCTCCAGAGCTGTAGAGAATACATTGTGTTGTTTTAAGCTTCTGTTTGTGGTTATTTTTTACAGCAACAACAGGAAAGGAATATAGTGTGGAAACACATTGGCATAAAAACAAACAACCTCATGGGGCTTTCTTTAAACTAAAGGACCAAGGGGGTTGAGCTATCTGCAAAGCAACTCAGCAACTGACATCTAGCTTCTTCCCAGACAAATTGCACTAACAATCCTACCTCATACTGCATGCAGGATTAGAAAAATCTTTATCTATGTACCGCTAGTTAGTGAACCCTAAGCCATGGCAGTCACTTATTAGGGATACATCAGTGAAGCCAGTCACAGGCTCAGTTCTCCTGGGCCATAGACTCTAATGTGGAAGCATGTGTTTGGCAGGCTTAATATTTTTTAAGGGCTTTTTGATACATACTCTTAATAGAATCAGATTTCTGTCTGCATCCTGGTTTCCATTATGGCTTCAGGGAAAGAGACAGGACAGATGCCACTTCAAGGGAGATCAGTGTGATGCAGGAGAAACCCCTTTTAGACAGAAAGAATGAAAAACCTCTTCCTGCCAGGTTGGATGATAGGAAGAAAAAGAGAAGAGACTGAGGTGGGGAGGAGCAGAGCAGGAGTGTATGCTGTGCCTTCCCCTACACCAGCACTATTGTGCTAGAGGTGAGGGGTTGGGCTAAGGCAAAAGGGGAAAACAAAAAGGTTTCTGCTCCATGTCCTGTTGGAATTCTGGAAAGAGACTGCTCGATAGAAGGCCCTCACTCCAATACGGTATATTTCCATCAGGGTAAAATCTCTGACCTGGGGTGACCCTACAGGAGGACCTTCCCTGAGTTTCTCATGCACAGTCTCCAGAAGTTCCCTCATGCCCTGTGAAGTAGCTGAAGTTACTGTCTGGCAGGCTTAACAAGAGAAATGACCCGAACTTTCTAGACCACTGATCACATGGGAAGCAAACCACCCCACAGCATCAACACCAGCAACAGTGGGACAGGTCAGACCTAGTCCACTGGAGGAACGTGGGTCCTGGACGTGCCTGAGAGGAGATCAGTTGTGAGGTCTTCAGCCTGAGTCTCTCACCACCATGGTAAGCAGTGACTGATCAGACAAGGGTCACTATTGTTGTAGAGGCAGGCAGAGCCCCAGATTGCTTTAGAAGGAATGTCAGGCAGATCCAAATTTGGCTGCCACATGTACTCAGAAGCCATCTTGGGGAAGAGCAGAAGTGGTTGAAGCACTAAGGTTGCACATTTACCTGAAAAGAACTGTTAAACCAGAAAGGAAACTCATTAAATGGCCGAAACTGAGAACATTAATTGGCATTTTTACATTTCCTGATTACCTAGCAGGATGCAAGCTCTTAAGGAAGATTACATCAGTCCATAATTAAATAATTGGAAGCAGTTCTGCCCTTAGACTCAGCAAGAGGTGCCCTGCCCTGGCCTCTGTTCCTAAGAGGAGCCTGCTCCGGACTTCTTCCCTCTGTGTTCCTTCCTAGGGCTGGGACTGACTATCGCTGGGCTTAACTGTTTGAAACTCTAAGTTTTCCTAGAATTCAGTATAAGAACCTGGCTTTTCAATGTAGTATGCATATATTTATGTTAAGGTAGGAGAATAGAACTGATTTTATGACACTTGTTAGTTTAAATGACCACTTTAAAACCTTGTGGTTGGTGGTACATGACCTGCTCTTGTACTCTTACACTAGAAGTATCTTGGGAGTGGCCTGGTCATTAAATTACTGACCTTGCTGTCCAGATGCTCAAAAGGTAATAATAAGTGCTACAGGTCTTATCAAAGGGGGGATATAGAATCCTCTGGTATGACTAGCAAGGGTAGGAAGCCAGCCTATCACATGAATTCAAACTCTGCACCTGTGTCATGGTTTCCCAAGCTCCTGGACAACTTCATGCTGTTTCCATTGGATCCTTCCTACTTTGAATCCATCACGTGCCATTCCTTCCAGGAAGGCTTCTCGAACTGCACAGTGGCTGAGACCCAGCATGTGCTCTCGCAGCACCTGAGCGTATTGAAATTTTATTTCCATGGGGGATACTTATCTGCATCTGGGGCCTTTGGTGCACAGCCCGACATCCAGAACACATGGCACACATATTTGTTGAGCTGTGAAGTTGCTATCTATACCTGCTGTTCCTTGATGTGCATGAAAATTGAATTATGGGCCTGAACTGAAGCAGTTCACTATTGCAGGACAGTAAGCTCACAGCTCTTCTAGTTTTCTAGTACATCACCCCCATTTCCTGAAAATCATGACCTCCTGAAATAAATTCATTCCACCTTTTTTCTTCATCTATTAGAGTTGAACTCTGGTCAGAAGCAACTTCAGGAAAGTAATTTGAGTGTCCTTGGTAATGAACATCGACAAATCTGAAGTAGCAGCTTCCATCTCTCATTTAGTCTCCCATAGCACAGCATTGTTATCATAAGGCCAGTAACCCCTCCTCTCCTCATATCATAATTGAAAGTAAGAAAAACTTATCACAGCACATTTGACTTTAGCGGCAATGGGGAAGAAAGAACAACCATTTAGTAATAGCTAATTAAATTCTGTTGATTTTGGTCATCACTAAAAAATAACTTTAGACCGGCTGAAGATTCCAACAGGTCCTCGCTTTATTTCTTTTGCTAAATTCTCAGATAATTTTACGTTTCTTGTCAGGGTAGTCTTTTCCATGTTGAAGGCATTTTAAAAAAATCAGAGAATTGGGCAAAGCAATTTGTAACATTTCTTCCTACTCAACTTCCCCCTTTTGGTACCTGTCTACCAAGGCTCATACTGTAGAGTAAATAAGAGAAAGAGGAAGAATTGAACTCAATTCTATATGTTATGTCCATTGCTGGGCACTGTGAATAGGAAGATGTAACCTCAGGCATCAAGGAGAGTTTTATAATATCCCAGGTCGCCCTACCACACCCACTTGCCATGCGACTGCTCTTATCTGACAGCCCTTGTCTTTGTGGCTTGGCTCAGACACCTACTTCTCCATCATTTCAGAAGGAGGCCTGGCAGGCCCAGATAACATCACTGAGCACTTTCTTTTCAGTTGTCATAAGACAACTAATTCCAAAAGTAGGGTCCTTCTAGAATTACTTGGAATAATATTATCTGGGAGTAGAGTTTTTCCCAAATTAAAGACAATACTATTCCAAGTCCAATCACTGGAATAAAATTAAGCATTTACCTGCCACAGTCTAGATAGAGATATATGATAGGAAGGATCAGAAGTAAATATTTCCACCCTTTCTTTATGGAAAATAACTCTCCCTGTGATACAGCATAGTACATGAAATTCTTTGTTGATCTGCTTAAAGAAGGTACCATTTTCTCCCAGAGAACCAACACAGTGGTCAGCTAGCACATTTGTGGGTAGAAATGATGAAGATGGAGATCCTGAAAAGAGGAATATTTTTGCCTAGATTGTGGGCTGTGAGTGATTTGCTATGATCTCAAAGACCCAAGACTCCAGAGTTCAACTGAATGGCAGGTGTCTGATATATTCTCTCTAGTGGCTTATTTTTGCCTATCTGCTTATTACACATCCCTGATAGTCAAGATTTAAGTACCTACTTTTCCCATCTATGCCATGTTTTTCCACGGGCTGTCACCACCAGGGAACCTATAATATTGTGCTATTATCATCTGTTTGCCTGCCTATTACTGCTATCACCATTGCGTTCTAGAAGACAGGTTATTCCTTTTTGTATTGGTATTACCGGTTTTTGTGCACTCACACAGACATGACATATATAATCATACACAGCAGCTTATATATATGCTTTGTGACAGGATCAGTGGATGGATGAAGCTCAATAAGGTCTATTAGGTCAGAAGATATGGGTAGTGATGGTCTAGGACTGTTTGCAAGATCTGGTGCAAGGAGAGAGAGTGACCTTCATACAGTTTATTCCTCATCTTAGAACAGAAGCCACTTCCTGTGTCGTATGTCCATTCCTCTTCTAATGAAGCCCAGATTATTTTAACAGTCAGAAATGCTTTGACATATGCCCCCATACCTTACTCAGATGTTAAATCCTCATGAATTCAGCTTTAGCAGAGAGGGGCATGGTACCTGTTTCTCAACCTCAGTAACTGAGTTGTAAAGAAGAAAATATGGCCAGAATGCTTTTGTGCAAATTTTTACTCTCCTCTTATAAATTATTTGTTAATCTTCATTCTTCTTGGGAAGAATTGCCATCAGGTCCTAATTTTCAGTCTCTGACTTTTCCTTGGATTCCACTCTTGTAGGTTAGCATATAAGACTCATTTTTGTGGACAGTACGCAAAATTCATAAAGTAGCACTTGGAAATACAACAGATGGATATCCTTCAGAGAGGCAGTGTAGTCTTTGGAAGTGCCTGCTGACCTCAGCATTGCAATTGAAGTGAGGCTCACTTCTCATTGTACTTCTTAGTATTCTAGAGGGTTTGGTGATATTTAGAAAGTTCTTCCTGAAACAAGAACTGAGACAGTCTCTTCTTTCTTACACTCCATTTTCAACAGCATTCTTCTTTATAACAGGTGATTATCACAGCACTTTTGCTGATATATTATGTATGCTTAGTCCTGTGCTAAGTACTTAGTCTTCGATCTATTTAATACTCAAAAAAATCCGGTAATATGAGTATTAGTATTATTCCCATTTTATGGATAAGTAATTAATTGAGCCTTAGGAGAGTTTACATAACTTGGCAAGATAACAGTACATAAATGGAGACCTGTCCTTAGTTCTGTTTGACACCAAGATTTTGTTTGTATACTGTACCACATTCTCTGATGTAAGGAGGCTGTATACCCTTTATGTTGGTTACAGAACTCTGTTGTGGGTTATAAAGGATTAATGTATTTTAAAAATATCCTCTGCCCCTGAGTTATACAATGGAAGGGACCTCTGAATTAGGCTGAACCTCTGGCTCTTGGATAACCTCATTTACTTTAAAATGTTTCTCTTTTCATTTCTCTTATGTAAATGTTTTGTTTCCTTTGCTGGTTTTCCAGAACTGCAGGATTCTTGCTCATTGTTTCTATAGTATTTTCCTATCCTCTAGGGTAATTCAACATAGTCATTCAATAAGTGCTTATTAATTAAATTATTTCTTTTATAACAGAATACTCCCAAGATGGAAATTGTTTTATTTAACTTTTCATACTTGAAAAAATATTAGAATCCTGAACCTGAAGAAATCTGAAAACCATGATTCTTGACCTAAACTAATGATCACATGATCTGTCGCATGTCAGCGGCAGCTTACCCTTGGTCACCATGAGTAGTCCATAGGTGGGAACACAGAGCAGCAGTCATTAGGCTAAGGTAGCTGCTGGCCAGCTTTATGGCACATCTTTGCATGTGTTCTGTTGCTCGTAGAGCTCTCTAATGTCTCTATTAGACTAGACTGCACCAAAGCCTTCAGAATGATAGATTTTATTTGCTCCACACTACCCTTTTAATGCAGTAAATGTATTTAAGGCATATTTGATCCTTGGGGTTATTAATGGTGATTATAAACATAGCATTAGCATCAGGTGAAGAGTCAGCCATGGCTTTCTCCTCACCTTTATCCTTCAGATTCTGAGGATGACCAAGGAGGACGGATGTGGCATGGAGAATGGGAGTGTTTACATAAATAGCCACTTGGAAAACCATTACCCTGCATGTATTTAAAAAACAAGTATAAAGGATCATAATATCTGATAGCTTGTATTGAGCCATTGGCATATCACACAATGTTTTGAGAATTCTCACACCTCTTTCACATAGGTGCTCTTAATTATACCCATTTTAAAGATGAAGATTCAAAGCCTAAAAGATTTAAATAGCCTATCCCAATTCACAAAACTCCTAGCTGTTTCGAGTTGGACTTTGCACTCATGCTGTTTGCCTACAGTGTCTATGATTTCCATCATATGCTGCAGCTCTTCTTTCTTACTTCTTGTACTTTTCTTTATTAATGCAAAAGAGCTCAAGTTTACAATATAGAATTTCATAAATCCAGAGTATTCTAATTTAGATAAATGGCTTGCAAAGCTTCAGAATATCATTTTGTATTCCTCATAGCCTTCAATTTCTAGACTTCTTCAGAAGAAATGATAGAAAATAAAAATACTTTAAAATAATGTATTTGCAAAAAAATCCTCATTTGTATACATATAGAGGTTTACATTTCAAATAGCAATGCTTTAAAAAGTGTTATAAGACTCCTCTTTAGTGTTATTCAGCTCATTGTTATCTTGGAAAAGATTAACTTGGCAAGATAAAAATCCTCTAAATTGGCTCCAAATTGATTATCTATGCATGCAATTCAAATAACATTTGCTTTTGCTCTGCTTAAGATAAAGTATCTTTCTGTATTCATCATTAATGGCTGTAATATTCCCAACAAAGGAGATGCAGGTGATGTTGGCTTGTTGTATGATGGATTTTTTCCCAGATGTGGATAAACAAAAACAAAATCCCAAGCAAAAAAAAAAAAAAAATCAAATTGAATAAATAGCTCCACCTGCCATAAAGCAGATGCACAAACTGGGAAGGGTTGTGTGTGCATTCATTGCTGTCTTAGCTAATTCCTCAGTCCTAAAGCAATAAATGGGTTTGGCTTTCACCACTTCTGAAAGAAACAGATGTATGGTTTCAGATGGACTTGTTCTCTGTTATGCTCAAAATAAATAAAGAAATTCAGAATATAAATGAATAGACAACTGAAAAGAAGCCGTGTGTATACTAACCATATATTAGAGATGTTTTTAAAAAAGGTTGTTAATATTGACCCTAAGCTGTGGTCTCTTCATTTCCTGTAGCATGATAAATTTTAAAGAGCTATTATGAAAATGGCCCTAAGCTTTTGATTCTTTAGGGCAATAAACTCAGCAAATGTCCATTAACATACGCCACGTGCTAAGGTACCATGCCAAATGTGGTCAGTGGTCTTGCTGGATCAGAACCACCTGGAACACTTAAAGACAACTATCCATGGATTTCTCCCCAGAGATGCGATACAGTAGTCTGGAGTGATGTGATGGAAATTGTGTACTCTCATAGACATCCACGGTTAGGAATCAGTCTACAGCAATAGTTCTCAACTGGAGGTACTTATACCTCCAAGGGGACCTTCGGCAAATTTTTGATTGTTACAATTGGCAAATGGTGCTCCTTGGCTTCAAATAGATAGGGGTCAGGCATGCTGTTCAAGATAGACCCTCAAACACAAGCAGACAAAATTATGCAATCTGAAATGTCAGCAGCACAAAGGTTGAGAACTGCTGGCCTAGGATATATCCTTAAGAGTCCATAATTAATTAGGGTGATTAAAAGATGCTCAAAAGTATCATGCATTACTAATTGAATAAAATAAATGACAGTCTAAAGAATCAAATAAAATTAATAATTTCACAAATGTGTTACTCAAGGTTATTAGTTAATTTTATAATGTGACTAGGGACATTCTAGTTGAAAAACTATGTGGGAGAAACTTTGAAGAGTTACTTGTAATTGGAAGGATATTTGTAATGGGAATTATCTGGATAGAGTATGCCTGTGTTTGAAAAAAAATTGGTTTAACATTTTTAACTGATCCTTACATATTAAAAGGTGAAAAATGACTTCTATAGAACAGAAATTCCTTCTTGAATACTGACAGTAAAGTGAAAACAGGAACACTTCCATAGGTGCCATTTAAACAAGAAACAAACAAAAATAACCTCCAGGAAAAGTTCAAATGATTTGTGAATTACTTTTTTAATTTTTTTTTTCTGATCCCCATATTACTCTCTCTTACAAATTCTCTTTCCTAGTTTTATATCATCCCTAGAGGTTAGATGCTTACAAACAGGACAAGTAACAAATTACTGCAAATTGTTCTGGTTGCTGTCAATGCAGGGTTTGGATTAATAATGAAA
The DNA here is from genome assembly GCA_004026745.1 of Myrmecophaga tridactyla. NCBI lineage: Eukaryota > Metazoa > Chordata > Mammalia > Pilosa > Myrmecophagidae > Myrmecophaga > Myrmecophaga tridactyla. The sequence goes on from PVIY010036980.1 coordinate 19,660, forward strand.
CCAATTAAATCCTCACACAACTTCAGTGGCAATAATACATTTTAATTTCCAGAAAGAAGTAAGGTTAGCTATGTTGAACACCTTGTACAATCACAGTAATAACCAAATTTTCAAGCATTAGGTTGAAAATTGTTTTAGCTATTTTGCTAAAAAAAAAACAAAACAGCACCTTGTTGATTTAATCAAAATAATGACAAAAGAATCCGTGTTCTTTTTAGCTGTCTCATGTGTCTCAGATGATAATCAGCCAGCAGAAATGACAGAATGCCTCAAACAGACAAATGGCATACCTCACCTTGTGCAAGAATGCAGGGTCCCATGTCGCGATGACTGCTCCTTCACTGCCTGGTCCAAGTTCACACCCTGCTCAACAAACTGTGAATCAACCCGGAGTAGACGGCGGCAGCTCACAGGTAGGGCATACCTTTTACGTCTTGATCTCAGAGAGTTGTGAACTGCTGAACCTCCCATCTAGAAAGTCAGCTCTAGACAGACCGGAAGGCTTGTCAGGTTCCCCATCTACCCATGATGGTATCCTCAGTACCTAGAACAATGCCAAGCATGCAGTATCTTCTCCACTAATATTTGTGGAATGATTGAAAGGTGAACCATTTTATACTGGCAAAGTTCCTCTCCACATACTTTTATAAGCTTTACAGTCATAGAAGTATCAATCTTTCTTTGACTAATTAATGGCAGAGTTCTTGGTGTTCTACCATGCCAACATCTCAGCAAGCTTGAAAGCCAACAGTCATTGCTTTGGAAAGAACATCTAACCTATATCACTGTCTTTTGCTATTACCTTATAAGCAGTTTGGTATTTTCAAATTTTAGTTGTCTAAGGCAAAAATCAAAGCACATGTACATTGTTTTTATGGTATATAATCAGTTATTGGTTTCATTTAGATCTCCAAAATTTAAAGGTGATTGAAGCAATGAATGGTTTAAATCAGGTCCTGGAGCAGGTTTTGTGTTTGTTTTTTTGCTTGCAGTATACATAATTGATGCAGTATTATATTTCACTATTTGTCTAGACGAATATATCAGAACTTCGCTTAACTGTATGTGTATTTTTAGATGTAGAAAACTTAATTCAGGGAATGGAGGACCAAAGGAAAAATATCAAAAATAATCATTGACATAATAAAATTAGCATTGACGTCCCTGAAAGATTAAGCACAAATGATCATTAGCTCTCATGAGCAATTGAAATATTAATTCTCTGGTTTCAAGGCCCTTTTGTTTGCGTGCACTGCTCTCAAGATTAGGATTTAAATTTAACTCATCCTAATATATTTCCTTAATCAACTAGAGCCTTCAATACTATTTCTACCCACAAACTGGAGGGTGAAGGCTATTTCCAAGTGAAGGTTAAAAATAAAATCTCAAACACAGATATCAAATAAAATAAGTTGCACTTTGTGCTCCCTCATCTACAGAAATCCAGGCTTATATCATTTTTTGCAACATTGTTTCTAAAATAAAGGACATTTTTAGTGAAAAACAATAGAACGGGATAAAATGTGTAGTACTGACTATATTCAAGTTCAGAGGGCAAATTAGCAAAGTTTTGTTGCGTGCACATTCATAATGCTTCAAGAACTGGCCATATCCTAATGACTCCTGTCTATATGTTTGAAGTGAGAGAGATTGCTATTAAAGGGAAAGAAAGTTTTAAATTGGTGGTCAGTTTTTTTTTTCTTTTTCTTGAAGGTCTGCTAATAATATTTTGAATATGGAGAGAAAAATGGAAAATATTGTAAATTCTAGGATATTTTTTTCATTTTACAGCCAAGGTAGTTTGTGTTGTGAATTGTTAAAAGTCTAAAGAATTTGACATTTTCAAATGTGCTTTTTATGTAAATATTAAAGATCTCTTGTACATTTTCCTGCAAACTCTAACCCACGAATTACCCATTGATAATACCAGAAGGTAATAAACCAGATCCTAACTTATCTAAGTTTGCAGTCTAACGGGAGATGTGGATAGATTTTTGCTATGGACAATTACCATGCAGGGCAGTATCTGCTACAATAGGTGGTGTATAGTGTACAGTATTAGGTTCCTCTTGCTGCTGTGACAAACTACCACACACTAGGTAGCTTAAAACAGCACAAATTTATTATCTTACAGTTTTTTAGTCAAAATTCTGACAAGGGTCTCACTCTTAAAATCAGGATGCAGGAGTACTGCATTCCTTTTTGGAGTCCCTAGGGAAAACGTGTTTGTTTGTTTGTTTGCCCTTTGAAGCTTTTTGAGACCATCTGCATTCATTGGCTTATGGCTTCTTTCCTCCATCTTTAAAGCCAGCAATGTTGCATCTCTGACCAGTCTTCCATAGTCATAGCTCACTCTAATGCTTTATTAAGCCTGTAAAGTTTCTCCGATTTTAAGCACCCATGTGATTAGGTTGGATACAAGTGGATAATCTTGGTTAATCTCTCCATCTCAGAGAGTATAACCTTAATCGTATCTGAAAAGTCTATTTTGCATACAAATAGCATATTCACAGGTTTTAGGGATCAGCATATAGGCATCCTAGGAAAGCCAGGATGCTGCCTACCATGCAAGTCCAGAAGAAAAGCACCTCTTCCAGTCTTGGGATATAGGAAAGTTGGTTCCAGGAAGGCTCTCAGGAGGGAATGCTCTATTAGCTTGGACCTGAAGGATAAATAGGCATTAAAAAAGCCAAAAAAAGGAGGGTGGAACTGGTGAAAATTTCTGGAACAGCCCCATGCAAAGGCTAAGAAGTGAACCAAAAAATTTCTAGGAACTGAAAGATGCACAGTATGGCTGGATTGTAATGTGCCAGAGACAGAATGGTGCAATGTAGGCAGAACCAGATACTAAAGGCTCAGATCCCATGGAGCCTTGAGAACCATGGGAAGGAGTCTGGACTTCATGCTATGGAATATCACCAAAGAGTTTTAAGTAGATAAAGGATGTGATCTGGTTTACATCTTTGAAAACTGGCTCTGACAGCGATTTTGGAAACAGATATTGTGGTAACGATATCTTAGAGGAAGCTATGGTAGTAATATAGGCTGGAGATTGAGAGGTGGGGAGAGCTAAATGGCTAGTTTACTAGCTGTCAGAATGCAATATACCAGAAATGGAATGGCTGTTTTAAAAACGGGAATTTAATAAGTTACAGGTTTATAGTTCTAAGGTCATGAAAATGTCCCAATTAAAGCAAGTCTATAGAAAATATCTAATCTAAGGCATTCATGGAATGATACCTTGATTCAAGAAGGCCAGTGAAGTTCATTCAGGGTTTCTCTCTCAAGTGGAAAGGCACATGGCGAACATGGCATCACCTGCTAGTTTCATCTCCAGGCCTCTTGCTTCATAGCTCTCATCATTCTGTTGTCCTTCTCTGCTCTCTCAGAATTTCCAAAGGTTGCTGGCTGGTGGATTCAGTGGTTCTTTTGGCCTCTTTGTGGCTCTGCTCGGCACTGCTGTGGCTCTCTCATCTTTCTCAAAAGGCACTCTCTCCAAAACGTCTCCTCTTTTATAGGATTCCAGTAAACTAATCAAGACCCACGTAGAATGGGTGGAGACATGTCTCCATCTAATCAAGTTTAATATCCACAATTGATTGAGTCACATCACCATGGAGATAATCTAATCAAGTTTCCAACCTATAGTGCTGGATAGGAATTAGAAGAAACTGCTGCTCCCACAAGACTGGCTTTTCTAGGGTACATAAATTCTTTCAATCTGGCACACTAAATATAGGTAGTATCAGTGGGAATGGAAACAAATGGACTAGATCAAGAGATATTTAGGCAGTTGAAATGATAGATGTTTGTCATTAATTAGATGTAGGAGATGTGAAGAAAGAGGAAAAAGAAAGATTATGATCTTTCTTTTCATTCATTCAAAGAGAATGGATTTGGATCCTTAACAGATTAAATTTGCTTGTTTTTTAGGTGTATATTTTCAGTCTGTGGGTCAGAAGTTTGGGTGAAAGATCCTGGCTGAAAATAATAATTTAGGATTTAAGAGATATAGATGGGAACTTAAACTTTTGGTGTGGGTAAGATGTAAGATCAGAAGAGAAAAGAACTTCAGGCAATACTTTGAGGAACCCCATCTACTTAAGAAAAGGCAGAGAGAAAATAACTCAGGAAAGAAAGAGAGAAAGAGTAAGGGCAGAAGAGAAGGAGGGAGGGATAGAGGGGCAAGGGATGGAGGAAGGAAAGAAGAATGGATGATAAATATATAGACAGCTAGACATGGTGAAAGAGATGGTAGGGGTGTGAAGTGAGGATGAGGGACAAAAAGAGAATGACTTCATGTAAATTGGAAAGTGTACTTCAAGAATGAGGGTGTGGTCAACACTGAACTATTGCTGAGCAGTAGAGTATGAAGGATGAAGAATAAAAGATATTCCTGTTTCCATTTGTTTGTTTATTTTATTAGTTTGGCAGGAATTGTTTCAAAAAAAGTGGTAGGCTCAGATTCCAAAGTAGATTGAGAAGAAAGTGGAAATTAAAAAGATGGAAACAGGAAATTCCAACTGTACTTTAGGGAAGTTTGGCTGGGAAGGGCTAGAAACTGGAGCATATTTAGTGCTGATAAGAAGGAGTTAACACCTTTTAATATATCTCTCAACCAGTAAATTCTCATGGCTGTGAAGAAGGCAAGGGTAGAGGCAAGTGAATACAGCCCTCCAGAGTGACAGAGACACCTCTGAAGCTAGCACCAGACTAGCTTCATTTCTGGTTCTACAGGAATCCTTCTTATTTATGTGGCCATAGCATCATGACAGACCCTAGAGCCCATCATCCAGATGACAACAATTATAGAATTGTGTGTGATACAAATCATCTAACAATGAAAATTTAGTCCAGGTATCAACTTATATCAAACATTTTCAAAACAGCCCAAAGACTGGATATAGACCAATGAAATTCCTACTTTTTTTTATTGCCAGGCAGAAATCTAGCTAATGACATTCATTTGAGGAAATAAAAAATGGAATTGTCAGATCTAAGAATATTCTTGGTAATCTATAGGAAGTACATTGCAGCAAAGCTGAATCAAGTTATAGATGGATTGGAACCCACAAAACATGATTATCCAGTATTCACAGCTGTAAAAAATGAGTCATAGCTTAAAGTTGGGATCTCAGCTAAATGTTCCATCAAGTCATTTGGTAAGGTAAAGTCACATTCTAGACTACTTAAATTAAAAGGGTCTCTCAAAACATTAGTGAAAGCTTCCTCTTGGATTAAATTATCCAGCATGATTTGAGCACTTATTTCAGTTCATTGTTTGTTTCAACAATTGTGAGCTACCTGATAGCAGGGATCAAAATGAGTTCAGTTTTGTCCACCACATCGCATGTGACCTCCATTCTCACGTAGTATCATT
>PVIY010036981.1:0-25040 GCA_004026745.1 Myrmecophaga tridactyla
ACCGATGCCATTCCATTATTTCCAAATCCTTAATGGTGCTTGGTATGGTATCAGGCACATAGTGGGCAGTGAGTATATGGTCTTTTTCCCTGTAAGTAATTTTATCAGAAGATAAAAATATTGACCTGGAACAGTTGCATATTCTTTTTTGTTTTTATTGAACCAAAGTTGCTGTTGCTTCAAATCCAGAAATGGAAAAAAAGGAAATGTCAAATTGTAATCATTCTTTGAACATCTTATAGTTCTTTGTCTTATTTTCAGAAGCTCATATACCTCCTCTTAAAATTTTTCAAAGAAAAACATGTCTAAACCAGTGTTTAACACAATAAATGTAATCTAGTGATATTTTGGGATGCATTAGTAAATGGGCTTTCATATTGTATTTCAAATGTACTCATTTTCTTCATTATTTTAAAAATGAATTTATATGTCAGTTACTTGCTGGTCTATCTACTGTTTAACAAAAATTAAGTCTATTATTTTCTCTGTGTACATTATGGAATATTTGGAAAATAGAAAGTAGATAATAAAGATTGCCTTCAAGATCACTTTCCAAGATAACTGCTAGTAAGTATTTTGGAATCTGTATTTTTTTTAAAAAAGAATTGTTCATTAAATTACCTATGGAACTTCAAAAATTACATTTTAAAAAGTATATTTTGATGAAAAAAAGACATTTAGAAGCTGAAAATTTCACAATCAAAATAATAGTTATTTCTGTAAGAATTTTAATAAAAGTTTAAAAATAATCTTTTAAAGAAATTTTCCTATTGCAAAGCAAAGGTAATAATTAAATGGATTGAGATAAGGGACAAATATGTACCTAAGTATTCCTGAGGACATCCTGTACAGCATGCAAGATTGTACTATAATTGGGTTTCTAGAAATTGCTAAACAATTCATAACCACTAACTGTAAAGAAAGGAGCAAGGCCAATTGAGCAGCCAGCCCCTTAAACAGAGTAGCTTGTTATATTCCTATATTTGGAGAACAACAGCTTTTTTCCTCCTTTCAAGGTACTTATTCCTGGTAGAGATCAACAGCCCTAAGAATGGTAATCATGTTTCCTGTTATCCTACTGAATGATATCTGGTTTATATTATAAAAACTTCATAGTCACAGACATACCTGAATTACTCTGATTTTGATTTTTTTTGTGTGTATATAGTTTTTAAAAACAGTTTATTAAATGATTTGATATCCTATTTTTTAATGTAAGCATTTTTCTGTTACTACACACCCATTATAAACATTATTTTTAATGGCTAATAGTTCACTGAGTAAGTACGATTAACCAGTTTCTTACTGAACATTTGCATTCTTCCAGATTTTTGCTATTGCAAATTACTGCAGCATTCAGCTTTCTTCAAAAACATACCAAACAAAAAAGGTTTTCTGTATCCAGCCTATATCCTTCGGCTGGATTCCCAGCAGTGGAATTCCTGGGACAAAGAATATGAATCCTTCTAAGCTTCTTTATGCAAAGTTTCAAAATCAATTATAAGCTTTCTATAAAAATTTATACTCCTACAAATGATGTAAGAGAATACTATTTCATTGTAATTTGCCAATATTGGGTATATTCAATTTTGTTGTCTTTATTCATTTTTATTTATTAGAGTAAAATATTGTTTCAGTTTGCATTTCTCTTTTAGTAATGTGCTTTTTTCAGTTTTTTACTCAGATAATTCTCTTCTCTGAATTTCCTACTTATTGTTCTCTTAGCTAACTGTATTTTCCTTCCTTTAAGCACTGTGAAAGCTTCCATTTTTCAAACTAACCTTTTTAAAGTTAATTTTAAGTTGCTATACGATAGATCCTGAGCCAAACACTGTTAGTTAGGTCTCTCGCTTGTCAGTGAACTCTAGTTGGAAATAGCTTAGGCAAAAAGTATTTAATAGATCATAGATTTCAAGGAAAAATTGAACCATGGGGAGGGCTTATGTAGCTAAGCCCAGGAATAACCTTACACAAATGTCATGACCTCTCCTAAGCTTTTCTTTGTTTCTCATCTCTGTTTGTCTGTGCATGTTGGCTTTATTCGTTTATACTGCAGATTGATTTTGTCTGCCTAGAAGGAAAAACAGTTGCCCACTGTTCCTAAATTTTACTGCCACCTGTGAGAGACTGCCTTTTATTTTCTCTAAACCCAAGAGAAAACTCCTTCTAGAAAAGAGCCTTCATTGTCCCAACTGGGGTGAAGCGTTTCATCCAGAGTAGCCAGTAGGGTTGAGTCACAGCACGTGGAAACTTCTGTGGCAGCCATGTGGTTGGTTGTAGCTGGAAAAAGACTGGTGGGTGAAAAGAAACAATTTCTTGTATAAGGGATAGATAATTCTCCAAATAAAGGGAATTATATTGGATAGACAGAACAGTAGATAGCCACTGCATGAAAAAAATCCAAGAATTTTATATGCTTTTCCATCCTTTAGAATTAAATCAATAGCATAATATTTATTAGGTGTCTACTATATGTTCCCAGAACTGGGAGAGAAAAATAAGGGAAGTAGAAAACAAAGAATTTTTTTCCTATTACCTTTGTATAGGGAACCTATTGAGTCTAGAAGTGAAAGGTTTCATTTAGATAGCCATACACTTTAATTTTCCTGTACTGGACCCCTCTAAAACAAAAGTGCCTCTGTATGGAAATGACTTATGTTTACTTTTGTGCTAAACATTGCATCAGTAACAAGAAAGTTAACTCCTTTGATGGACTCAGACCCCTTTGCTGGTGAAGAAGTAGTATGTGCAAGAACACCAGAAGCACAACTACTGGGTGGTTTTGAAACCACCCTAGAACCTCCACGTGGTAGAGAGAGCACTGGTAAAGGAACCGTGGTTTTAGTCTCAGCTCTGCCACTTAACCCTTAGTTTCTTTTCTTTTTTGTTTTTCGGGAATTGAACCTGGGTCTGTGGCATGGCAGGTGAGAACTCTGTCACTGAGCCACCATTGCCCGCCCTAACCTTTACTTTCTTTTAGACAACTTTGAGAAGGTGGTTAAAGATGCTGTTCTAAAAAAATTTACATAATAGAGCATAACAATTTAGAATAGAAGGAATTTCGTGAACGTTTAGATGAAAGCACTGGATTCTGGACATGTGAAATGACTTTCCATAGTCACACAACTTAGAGTTTGACTACATAGTCTTATAGTTCTGAGATTCTAGTTCTAGAGGTTTTAGAAATGGAGGGATATTAGAACTTAATTTCTCCCAGCTCTGGTATCAGTAGAACCACAAATGAACAAAGAGAAAGCATATAGTTAATTATTGAAATGTAAATGCTAAATGAATTGGAATAACCACAGTAAACCTTATTTAAGTTGAAATAGCTTATTAAGGACAATGAAATTCCAAATTTCATAACTCGTATTAATGGATGTTTCAATCAGCTTTAGCAGGAAGTTAGGCTTACTGCTTTAGTGTTGGCTTGTAAAACTACTTTACAGTTACTTCTATGACAATACCATTACTAGTTTTTGCATACTCTAGCTAACTGTGTGTTCTCAGTATATTTTTCTTCTCCCTTTTATTAGAGGTGAGGACATCCTCTAATATATGAAAATACAGTTACCCTAAAATTATTTTGATGAAAAAAACTTTGGATTTACATTTTTCAATACATATACATGTCAAATGAATTCATTTCTAAATAAGTCTGATTTGCCCTTCTCTGAAATTGAATGCTTTCATTATCTATTTCACTTTTAAGAAGAAAATAAGGTTAGAAAACATGTATGTATTTACCATAATATCGCTGATTTCTATTGTTACTTTTTTGGAAACTAAAAAAAAATGACATTTATTACTGTTAAGTAGCTTTAGTATAATTTATAACAAAATTTTAATTTTGAAAAGTAAATTTGTTGTCAAATTATTACAAAAGAAATATTTAAAACCTGTTACCTTTGGATTCAGTTGAATTATACAAGAGTAATTATTAAACAATGTGATTTTATTAAGAACATTTAAAAATTATGGAGATTTCAGTTTTGGTCCAAATTGTCATCTGTCCTCTTGCCTTTAAGAAAAATATAAAAGATTTCCTTTACATTTGTGAAATTATACATCAACCCTGCAGAACAGAATTATTTGATGGTGTTTGTTTGTTTGTCTTGGTCAGGATTAAAATTTTTAACTTCTGCTTTTGAGCTAGTAAAGTTTAAGAGGATCATATGTAGTTAAAGGAATATAGTTATACATTGAATTATATCCCCCCCAAAAGATAAATCGAAGTCCGAATACCTAGTACCTCGGAATGTGATCTTATTTGGAAAGAGGGTCACTACAGCTGAAATTAGGTAAATTAAAATGAGGTCATACTGGACTAGGTGAGCCCATAATCCAACATGACAGAAAGCAGAGAGACGGGGTAAGAACCATGTGATGGCCAAGGCAAGTACCTGTGTGGATTGACAGTAAGCCGCTGTCAGAAGTCAGGAGAGACACATGGAACAGATTCTTCCCTGCCGATGGAAGCAGGACCCTGCCAACACCTTAATTTTGAACTTCTAGATTCCAGAATCATGAGGCAATAGTTTCTGTTGTTTTAAACCACCTAGTTTGTGATACTTTGTTATGGCAGTGGTAGCTAACTAAGGCAAAGGTCTGTTCTTTTAATGAACAAAATATTTACATATTAAAGAGACAGGGGTAGATAATTAATGACCAAAGACTGAATAAAGCCTAAATGAGATTTCAAAATGTTAATTAAAAGCACTATTTATTTAATCTAATGCATGGTACCTTTCTCCAGTACCTTTTTGGGAGGGGTGGGGAGAGTTAGAGACAGAAGAAGAAGAAGAAGAAGAAGAGAAGGAATGAGTGTAAATGAATATGAATGAGTGGTATCAAAGTTAAGACAATGGCTTAGAATCATAACACCCTTACCTGTGAGCAAAGGTATTTTAAGTATTCCTGATCTTTAACTCAGTGTGGCAAACATCCTTCCCATGGAGTCAAAATGTTAAGGAGTACTTTGCAAGTAGGAAAATGTTTCTTTAGCGTGAAATTAAAACTACTTTAACAAAAGGATATACTTTAGTAACTAAAAGCTTTTGTATGAAGCTGTTAATAGATGACACACTAATTTTCTAAATATAAGAAATAGAATGACACAAGAAGAAATTCTATATTTGTATCCCCAAATAGTCTTTTAAAAAATATTGTTATTGTGGCATTTGTATGTTCATTGTATTTCTGGATCTGTGCATCTTCCTGCTGACGTTTTGAAGCTGCTATAGCTTTTGATAATAGGTAAAGTGGTTTGGTTTCTCCTTCTAGCGGTTCACAAAGTGCTTTTGACTTTTCTCTGCAAAATAAGTACTCTTTCTGGTTTCATTGAATCCTTCTAAGTGATTTATCTACAGATATACTTAGGCTTCTCACCCCTATTCCCTACTTTCTTGAAAGGTTATTTAATTTTCTGGATGCATTTAGGAGTGGTTGATGCCTGCAGATCATTTACACAAGCCACTTCTTTATAACTGGCAGTTATATGTCAATTTCTGAAATCCCTTATCCAAGAACTCCTGAAGTACTGCCTTGTTTTGATTGATTTCTTTGTTGTAGTTCCAATTTTCCCCTTGATATTTGGATGTGTTTGCATGTCAGACCTTGGTGGAATGTAATCCTAAAAATCCCCCACTTCATTTTTTAACACCCTGAACTCCCACTTGTCATTTTAGATTCCTGTTAAAAGCAATTTGAGGGAAAGACTAAAAAATAAATTCTTAGAACCAGGAGCTTGGTAAAACAGAATAGTCTACATGTGATATAAAATCCCCACTGGTGTGACCAATTATTGTGTTTTCTAAAGTGTTTGATTATAGACAGAATGTTACAGGAGTTTTTAAGTTTTTCTTATAGAATATTTTCATTATGAGTAAGATTCATAGATAATCCACGCGAAAATAATTAAGAAAGGGCTATTACCCCTTTCGCTTATTTGTTTGACAATTCAGTGATTCTCATACAATCTGTTTTAATTAAGTTGACTAAGGGAAAAACTGGGAAATAGATTATGGTAATAAATGTACATATTCTCATGGTTGTATTGACAAGAGGATTATAATACAAGCCAACTAACTTCCAGTACAGGACTCTCTCCATCAGAACATGCTGTTAGTCTCTACTATTTTCAGGAACACGTTCTGACTAAACAACAGCATGTTCTCACATCAACATAGTATTCAAAATACTGTGTAGAATTTTACTGTTGGAGAAACCTGTTAGGATTATTAGATGTATGTTGAAATTTCCATGAATATGGATTTATATGTCCTTTTCATATTGATTTTTCATGTAATTTTATTGTGGACAGTGATTGTGAGTTCATGATTTCTTCTTATGTCTTTTTAAGAACTTGTTAAAATTTCAATTGTGGCCTATTACTTGATCAATGTTTGTGGTTATTCCACATGTTTAGAAAAATTGATTATTGTGTATAAGATTACAACTGTATCCATTACATCTAGCTTATTAATTGTTACTCAAATCACCCATATCTTTACCTGTTTTTCGTGTTGTGATCTTTCCATTTCTGTGAGAAATGTGTTAAATAACTCACATTATGATTATTAATTTGTTCTCATTGAATTTTTAATAGTGTTTCCTTTATATATTTTGAAGCTATACTTTTAGCTCTACAAAAGTTCGTGATTTCATTTCTCTTGCTGAGTTGGGCTTTCTGTCAAAATGAAAGGTTCTTTGTTCATTTAATGCTCTTGCAAGCATTAAATGAATTAATATTAATATTAATATATCTTTTCTCTTTTTAAAAAGCTTTTGTCTGATATGTATTTTTCTAGCCTTTTATTTTCTACATTCCTCTGTTAACTTTTTTCAGATGTGACTCCAGAAACAGCATGTTACTTTTTTTTCTTAGTGTAGTTTCCAGGGTACAAAATGAGGCTGAAAACAGAAGTATTCATTAAAAATCTTTGTAAGGTTCACTTAGCCCTCTCAGATCCACTCTCTTACCCCACCATCCCAAAAGACATATTACCTTTCCCTGACTCTGGCAGAAGGACAGAAACTTCAGTCAGTGACATCAGGCACAGCTAAGAATGGGGGCGGTGGGAATGGGGTGGGGAATAGAATGGGGATGGTAAAGTGAAAACAGTTTACTTTGGAACAATGACATCTGCTTGCCCCTGTCCACATACCTTCACTTTTACACTCCTAGAACTTTGGTCAGGAAGCTTATATTGAAGAGGCAAAATATTGGGGTTGTCTTCTCTGGGGAAAACTACTGGACAGAGAGGAAAGATCTGTCGATACCATCAAATACCTTCCTCATCTCCCCACAGTGAAGCCTATCATTTGACAGTCTCTGCACACAATACAGAAGCTTACAGACAGCAATCCAGGGCCTTGTCCCCTCTTTTTTTAAAGAAAGAATGGCATAATTAATACCCATTCACACAAATTCAAATATTACAAAGATTTTGCCATGCTTGTTTCATGGATCCCTTTTTATCTTTGCTGAGGTATTTTAAAGCACATTTTAGGCAGCATTCTATTTTATCCTCATGTACTTCCATGTGTACATGACATTTTCTTACATAGACACAATATTATTAGCCCCAAATTACTGCAACATTTCCTTGGCACTATCTAATTCTCAGAATGTAACGAAATTTCCTCAATTTTTAAAGACTGTTTTTTACAGATGCTTTGTTTAAATCTAGTTCGATACGAGGTCCACATGTCATATTTGGTTGTTACATCTGTTGCTTCTCTTTTAATTTAGAAAGATCCCCCTCCTTTTGCCATTATTGATTTTTTGTAGAAAACAGGTATACTGTTTTTGAAGTACCTCATTCTTAAATATGTATAGAGAGCAAAGACTCATCAAACTTTTGAGGGACGCCTCATACATAAAAAAAAAGAAAAAGAAAAGCAAATTAAAAATAAACCCAAAGGAACCAGAAGCAACACAGCAAGTTGAAGAAAGCATTGAAAACATACCATGAGTTGTATCTTTAAAGAGATAAGAGAAAGGTATCCATAGAATAAGAACAAGTGGTAATAAAAACAGGATCAGTCCAGGAAGTCCTACAATCAAAATAATAGGAAGTTGTTCCAGAAAGAAAACAGAGAAAATGGAGGGGAAGGAATCATTCTCCCTTGGGGAAAATTCCTGAAGGGAATCAGTTTTCAGAGAAAGGAACCACCAAGTGACCAGCACAGAAAATGACAAAGACTCACATGATGACACATCATTGTTCACATTTAAGAATACCAAGTAAAAAGAGAAGATTCTGAATGCTTCTGAAGAGGGTGGATAAGCCTACCATGTTTAACGCAAAGAAACGGGAATCAGAATGTCATTGGACTTAGCAGAACACTGGAAGCTAGGAAACAATGAAACAGTGTCCCAATTTTCTGGGGAAAAATATTTTCCTCATCTGTGATTCTATATCTGGCCCAACTGTTCATGCAGAGATTAAATAAGGATTTTTCAGACATCTTTATTTCAAGTTTACCTCCCATATACAAAAAGCTTCTAGAATTTACTCTACCAAAATGAGTATTCCAAGAAGGAGGAAGATTTCAGAATCAAGATATAGGAGATCTGACATGAAAGAGAGGTAAGGAAAATTCCCATAGTGATGGTGAAGGGAAGTCCCAGATGACAGATTGCAGCCAAACCAGGGAACAACCAGGCTGGAACAGGAGAATGGAGAGCTCTAAGAGTACTGTCTCCTGTAAAGAAATGACTTAGGAAATATTATCTGCTGGGTCTGAAGGTATTGAGAGGAGAATTACAACTCTGTCAGAGTCAGAATGATTAGTGACAGGTACATAGAAAACTAAGAAAAAAGAAAAGGAGACAGTTTTGCTTTCAGGAACAACAAAATTTTGTGCAAAAAATAAATATAATCATGGCATAGGATGTGGCTCTCCAGTGAAAAATAATGTAAATACTGCATATAATTTTTAAAAAAGTGCTTATTTAACTATATTAGGACAATGAGGAGAGGAAAGGTCTGTGTGTGTACGTGTGTGTAGGAGGGTCAGTCTTTATTAGGAAGTTGTGACAGAGACAGCTAGCAGCCCACTTCAACGTCATTCTTCCTTTCTCCTTAGTAACAAAACTATAGATCTATTTGCAAGTTATTATTCCCAGTTAAAGGACTACACTTCCCAGGTTTACTTGCAACTAAGGTGTGGCCAAGTGTCTAAATTCAGCAGAAGTAGTCAGTGGTACTTCCCGAAAATCTCTTTGAAAGGGAGAAGAGTGCATCATTCTACTACTACTGCTGGTTTGGTGGTGGGGGCAGCAATGTACTGGCTACTAATAAATTTGTTTTACTTGAGAGAAGGTATCCTTGTATATTTAAGCCATCATATTCAGGTCTCAGTCAGATGTAACAAAACCAGATCTTAACTGATTTGGAGTCACTAGATGATATCTGAAAAAAATGTTAAGAAATAGCTGTGTAAGCATGTTATTTAGGAATAGGGAGGTAAACATCAGGAGAAACAGGTAACTGACGGGGAAATTAGAGTAAAGGCAAGTGTGCTGGTTGGAAAGGATGTATGTACCCTAGAAAAGCCATGTTTTAATCCTAATCCCATTTTGCAAAGGCAGCATTTCTTCTAATCCCTATTCATTATTGTATGTTTGAAACTATAATCCGATTATCTCCCTGGAGATGTGATTTAGTCAAAAGTGGTTATTAAACTGGATTAGCTGTAGGCGTGTCTCTACCCATTTGGGTGGATCTTGATTAGTTGCTGGAGTCCTATAAAAGAGGAAGCATTTTGGAGAATGAGAGAGATTCAGAGAGAGCAGAGCAGAATGACATAGCCATGAGAAGTAGAGTCCACCAGCCAGTGACCTTTGGAGATGAAGAAGAAAAATGCCTCCCAGGGAGCTTCATGAAAGAGGAAGCCAGGAGAAGAAGCTAGCAGATGATGCTGTATTCAGCATTCCCCTTCCAGTTGAGAGAGGAACCCTGACAGTGTTCACCATGTGCCTTTTCAGATGAGAGAGAAACTGTGTTCCCCATGTGCCCTTCCACTTGAGAGAGAAACCCTTAACTTCATCAGCCTTCTTGAACCAAGGTATCTTTCCCTGGATGCCTTTGATTGGACATTTCTATAGACTTGTTTTAATCGGGACATTTTCTAGGCCTTAGAACTGTAAGCTAGCAACTTATTAAATTCCCCTTTTAAAAAGCCATTCTGATTCTGGTATATTGCATTCTGACAGCTAGAAAACTAGAACAGCAAGTGATTACTGTTTTTTCTTCTAACTCTTCAAGTAATATTTGACATTTAAAATTTTGTACATGTATTACTTTAATGAAATTAATATTCATTAGTTACATTTAATGAATACTTATTGTAAGAATATATACTCATTGTAAAAACACAAACAATAAAAAAATATATAAAGTAGAAATCTAGGCCTTCCTTTAACACTCTCTGCCTTACTCCTGCCAATCAATTTAATTCTCCTCCCCAGGGATAATGGCTATATAGTGTGTCTTTCCAAACCTTTTCTGTACGTTCATATAACATGTACGAATATGCATACATTTCTTCTATTTATTTTTCTTAAAAGTATATTTAAATTTTAAATTAAAATTAAATGAAAATAAGTACTCATGAGGGAATTTTTAATCTTGTAATAGATGTTATTTATATTTTTAGAGTTCGAGATGTAACCATACAGTTAAAAAGTCAACAAAATGAGTTTCGGAGAATACAGGAAGAATTGAATCATTTACAACATGAATTAAAAATGAAACAGAGACAATCACAAATCTTCAGGTAAGATCATCTTTAAAGAATTAAAAATTATAAATATTCAAAAGATACATTTCATGATAGCTTTCTAAACATTCAAATACATTTTAGTAATGTCATTTCTATATCCTGTATAATTGAGAAAAATGGAAACAGCCTCAATTTCTTTAACCATTGTCAATTGAATAGTTTTACCATTAAAATTTAAATCGAGTAAATACCTTGTCCTTATTTACTTTAATTTTTTTCCTTGTTCTTATTTCATAGAGACATTTTTAATGAAAGTACAATAGCTACTCCTTTCCTCTTGACTGATATTTCTTGGTTTATTCGATACTATGAATTGTAGTACAGCGATGTGGCAAGTAATAGAATAGGACATTTTCTAAATAATAGTAATAGCTCCTTTAAGTTTTAGAAATTGCCAACATAAAGAAAGGGTATTAATTCTGCTTTTACATAATGTTTGGAGGGTTTATAATACCTAAGGGTAAAATCCAGTATTCTAAGGAAAGAAAGTACAGTTTACTTTCCTAAAAATGGAGCTGAATATATTGAGAATGTTTAACAGAAAGAATGATTCCTTTTGGAATTGAGTAACTTTTGGGAGTTTATCAATGCCTTGAAAACAAAAAAATTAATTTAAAACTTTGATGTTAATAATAGTAATAATTACCATGATGATGGATATGAATTTAAGATTGGTGAGATTTTTTTTTCTAACTTTGTAGTATGTTCTTAGGGAAGTCATATTTACTGTTTTTGCTAGTACTAAAATAATTATAGTGACAGTATTGACTGTGTTTTGAGTGCCTACTATGTATCAGGCTCAGTGCTAGGTACTTTCCAGATATTACTTCTATACCTCTGTCTAATCATGCTATATGGACATTTTTATCTGTATTTTACAGATGATCATACTGAGGTGAAGAGATTTGGAAACAACTATTATAAGTGAAGAATCTAAAATTTAAACTCAGAACTGTCTGACTCCAAGATTTGGGCTTCTTTTCATATCCTGCTACATTGTTCTGTCTGTGCCTCAGTATCCTCATCTGAGAAACGGAGATAATGTCATCTGTTCTATATACCTGACAGGGTTGTTTTCAGGAACAAGACTTAAAATTTGTTGAATAGAATTGGACACAGCAAAACAGTACTTCTATTTAATCAGTTAATTTTATACAAAAACAACTTATATTAGCAAGCAACTTTGAAAATAAATGACAAAGGAATGAGCAGTTTTTTGCTATGGTAGTTAAAAAAAACCTCTAGCAAGTTTTCAGGGTTTCTGTTTCCTGGACAGGCTTTGGTGAGTGTAACTTAAACTAGGGGAACAGTTAGGCATCAGGAACCCATATACAGACCAAAATACTATTATTGTATAGATTATGGTACAGAATATAACTGCATCAATGACAAAGTGTCATTAAGCTATTTGAGAGAGAATGTTTGCAGCAAATATTTCAAACAGGCTCAAAGCCATGGATTTCGTATAGTTTGATCAAATTGCTTTTCTAATAGTCCTAATAAAGGAATAGAAATTTTGGTGGGAGAGAGGATGAACAAAAGGGGTATTTTTAACACAGGGCATTTTGGAGGGAAGATGGGCAGATAGGTTCTGATGATATATTATATAATATGTATATGTATGTATTATGTCATGATAAAAAAATTCTCAGCAAATTAGAAATGGAAGAAAATTCTTAAACCTGTTAAGGATAATATATGAAAAGCCTACAGCTAATATCACACTTAATGCTGGAAGACTAAATGCTTTCCCTCCATAATTGGGACCAAGGCAGGAATAACTGTTCTTTCACTTCTGTTCAATATTGTGCTGGAGATGCTAGCCAGTATAATGAGGCAAGCAAAATTAATTAAAGGTGCACATATTGGAAAGGAAGAGCAAAACTGTCCATATTTGCTAACAGCATGATCCTTTATGCAGAAAATCCTAAGAAATCTGCAAAAATATAACTAGAATAAGCAATTTTAATGTGATTATGGGATATAAGACAAATATAGAGAAATCACTGTAATTCTACATACTGGAAATGAGCAATCCAAATATGAAATTGAGAAATGAATTACATTCATGATAGTATCAAAAAGAAAAAAGCTTTTAGGAATGAAATTAAACAAAATACAAGGCCTACACATAGCAAACTATAAAACATTCCTTAGAGAAAGTAATAATCTCAATTAATCGAGAGTCATACCATATTTCTAGATTGGAAGTCTAGCAATATTGTTAAGAAGGCAACTTTCCCAAATTGATCTATAGATGTAATGCAATGCCTGTTGAAATTCTAGTAGGCATTTATTTTCTTTTTAGAAATTGACAAGCTGATCCTAAAAATTTTATGGAAATGCAGTGGACTTAGAATAATCAAAACAGTTTTGAAAAAGAACAAAGTTGAAAGAGTTAACACTCCTTGTTTTACTTTAAAGATACAGTAATAAAGATAATGTGATATTAGTGTAAGAATAGACATATGGATCAATGAAACAAAACAGAGAGTCTAGAAATAAACTCTTACATTTATGGTCAGTTGATGCAAAAACAATCCAATAAGGAAAAAATAGTCTTTTTAACAATAGTATTGACACTATTGGAAACCCAAATGCAAAGAAAAAAAAAGAACTTACCTCACACTATACACCAAAATGAATTCAAATGCATCATACACTTAAATATGAGAGCCAGAACTATAAAAATTATAGAAGAAAACATAAGGTAAAATCTTTGTGAACTCAGGTTAGCAAAGATTGGCAAACCTTTTCTATAAATGGCCAGATAATAAATATCTTAGGCTTTGCAGACCAAGAGGCAAAATCAAAAGTATTATGTAGCAACTTATATAACAAGAGAACAAATAAACTTCCACTAATTTTTTATTGATGAAATTCAAAATTTAATAATAATCAAGAAAAAAAATTTTTAATTCAGATCTACTAATGAGAAAAATTGAGTTTTTTTGGAGATAACATTTTGCTTAATTGGATTCAAACATAGTGCTCGCTTTGACCAAATAGTTTGTAAATGCTCATCTTTTAAAAACCATTTTTAATTTGCTGGTTGTATAAAAACAGGATGTGAACTAGATTTGGCCTATGGGCTATATTAGTCACCAAAAGCAAGATCCATAAAAGAAAATCATTGATAAATTGGACTTAAAAAAGAAAAGACAATTTACTTATCAAAAGACACCATTAGAAAATGAAAAGACAAGCCACAGACTAGGAGAAAACATTTGCAAATCATATTGCAGATAAAGGATTTCTATCCAGAATATATAAGGACTCTTAAGACTCTGATAAGAAAACACACAATTTTAAAAATGGGAAAAGGATTTGAATAGATATTTTAACAAATGAGATATGAACATGGACAATATGCAATGTGAATACTCAAGATTATTGATAATTAGGCAAATGTGAATTAAGAGCACAGTGAGATACTGCTACACACCCACTAGAATGGTTTCTATGTTTGCCAGAGCTGTTATCACAATATCACCAACTGGTTTTGATTTAACAATAAGAATTTATTGGCTCATGGTTATGAGGCTAGAAGTCCAAGATCAAGATATTGGCAAGGCTTGCTTTCTCCCTAAATTCTGTAGCATTCTGGTGCTGGTTTACCACAGTCCTTTAGGGTTCCTTGGCTTGCATCTCTGCCTCCTGCCACATGGTAATCTCTCTTTCCTTATGTCTGCTCTTCTGGTTTCCCTCTAACTTTGGCTTTTAGTACCTCCTTGTAGCTTATTCTGTTTTATGGCTTCAGATTGCTCTTTGTAAGGCCTCCAGTAACATGGATTAAGATTCACCCTGATTCAGTTTGCTGTACTTTAACTAAAAATAACATCTTCAAAAGGTCCTATTTACAAATGGCTTCATGCCCAAGAGAATGCAGATTAAAAACATGTTGTTTGAGGGGGTACATAATTCAATCTATGACAAGTGGCTATAAGCCAAATGATTGACAATACCAGGTTTTGGTGAGGATGGGAAGAAACTGGATCCTTCATATATTGCTGGTGGGAATGTAATGTTGTATAGCTACTTTGAAAAACAGGTTAGGAGTTTCTTTAAAAGTTGATATGTACCTGCCACATGATCCAGTAATTCCATTCCTAGATATGTGCCCACAAGAAATGAAAACATATATCCACACAAAGATTTATACATGAATGTTTATAGCATCATTATGTACAATAGTCAAAACATCCATTAACTAGTGACTGAATAAACAAAATGTGGTATATTCATACAACTGAAATACTATTCAGCAATGAAAAGGAATGAACTATTGATACATGCAACCACATGGAAAAAACTCAGAACCATTATGCTGAGTGAGAGATGTCAGATATAAAGACTGCATATTATATGATCATGTTTCTATAAAATCTCCAGCAAAGGCACATTTGTAGAAACAGGAAACAGATCAGTGATTACCCAGGGTTGAAGGTGGTAGTAAGGATTGACTGCTAATGGGCTTGACAGAACTTTTGGGAGTGATGGAAATGTTCTGAAACTAGATATGATGGTGCTTAAATTTTAGTATAAGTTTACTAAAAATCTTCATGAATGCAAATTATAAAGCAAGAAACCTGCTAAAATAATTAAAATTTTAAAATCACATTTTAAAATTTCATTTATTGTATTTTAAATTCTTAAAGAAAGTTATATACTTAAATGTTATTTTTATTCTATACTCTATTTTAGTAATCATTTTGAGTTGTGTTTATAATTATTTATTTTTGGCCTATATTTTAAAAAGATCTATGATTGTTTTTTAATTTTAAGCTAAAAGATAAATTAGGAGCCTGGGGTCTGATTTATATAAAGAAATAGTACATGCAAAAAACAGTCTTGGAAGCATCCATCCAACTGATACTCAGTACAAATAACAGTTTGTGATGAATTAAAAATCATTACTGGTTTATTCATACTTTCACATTGTATAGGAGAAGGCAGTCTGATGAGAATAAAATCAAACCAGAGGTTGTAGAGTTCTGTGACCTTTGATGCATAACTTAAAGTTGATTTAAAAATCGCTATTGATTATTTTAAAAATATCTACTAGAATATAAAACTTATTAACTGCTGTGAACAAATAAAATGAGCTTATAATTTTCTCTCTTAAGGAGCTAAAGAAAGAAGCATGAATTTTAGCTACTCAGATGTAATCATCGTCTTTATTTATGGAGCCCAAAGTGAACTTTCATCAGATCAATGGACTATGTCTTTGTGTCACATTGCTCTTTTAAAATTATTCTTTCATTCTTTTAATTACAATTGGGCTTAATCACCTAGCCTCCAGCAAAGTATTGCTCATACTCTGTGTTTTCCCTGACGTTTCCAACCTGCCTCTTGCAAGGGAGTAATCACAAGTAGGCGTGGTATGCCTCAGTTGTCTCAGCACATCTGTTATTCAAATTAAAATGTCTTTTAAGAATGGAAATTAATTTTAGAAGGCCTGCAATATTAAAAAACAGTATGGAATGTAAGTATACTTCATTTAAAATTCTGCATAAATCCAATATTTCAAATCAAGCCATGTTTGAAATAGTTAACTGTTTACTTTTAGAGGATTCCTATAGTGAATCAAAAATTTTTGAAATATAAAGTATTTATCCTGTAATATCCTCTTTTTTGCAAATTTAGACCCTGTCATCTCTGAGATTTTCAATATCAACTCCTAAAATCTGTCTTCCTAGCTGTCTCACTTTCATTTCAACTCTTCAGCCTCATTAGGACTTCCAGCATTTTTGCTGATTTTTCCAGCCTTTTCTGGCTTTACTTTGTTTTCTAACCTTGATCCCATAGTTCATCATGCTACATCTCTTTTTTTTAAACAGTTTTATTGAGATATCATTTATATTCCACAAAATCCTCCCATTTTAAGTGTGCAATTGAATGATTTTTAGTAAACCTACAGAGTTGTATACGCTTAATCCGATTTTAGAACATTTGAATCTCTCCAAAAAAAATCCTTGTGTCCTTGCAGTCAGTCTGCTCTCACCTCAGCCCTAGATTGCCACCAGCTTTTTTCTGTCTCTAGATTTGGAGTTTTTTTCTGTATACTTCAGATAAATGGAATCATAGAATATGTGGCCTTTTTATATATGGTCTTTCACTTAGCATTATGTTTTTGAGGTTCATCCATGTTGTGGAAGGTATCAGTGCTTTGTTCTTTTTAATTGCTAAACAGTATTCCATCATATGGATATACCCCATTTTATTTATCCATTTACCAGTTGGTGGACATTTGGGTTGTTTCTGCCTTTGTCTCTTATGAATAATTTTGCTGTAAACATTCACATACTTGGCTTTGTATGGACTAATGTTTTCGATTTCTATTGGATAGGTACCTAAGAGCAGAATTTCTGGGTCATATGTTAAATTTATATTTAACTTTTCAAGAAACTGCCAAAATGTTTTCCAAGTAGCTGTTCAATTTTAAATTTCCACTAGGAATGAAGATTTCAGTTTTTCCATATCCTCAACAACACTTCTTATTGATGATGTTTTGATTAGAGCCATTCCAGTGGTTACAAAATGGTATCTTATTGTGGTTTAATTTGTTTCCCTAATGATTAATGATGTTGAGAATCTTTTCATGTACTTATTAGCCATTCACATGTCTTATTAGGTGAAATATCTATTCAAATCTTTTGCCTATTTTTAAATTGGCTTGTTTTCTTATGGGATTTTAAGAGTTCTATAAATATTCAGGATATAATTCTTTATCTGAAATATGATTTGTTAATATTTTCTCCCAGTCTGTGGCTTGTGCTTTTGTTTTTTTTATGATGTCTTTGAAGAGCAAAGTTTGTTATTTTTGATGAAATCCATTTTATCAGTATTTTCTTTTATAGATTGTGCTTCTGGTAACATATATAAGAACTCTTTGTCTAACACAAGGTCATGAAGATTTTCTCCTATAGTTCCTTCTAAAAGTTTTATAGTTTTAGCTCTTGCATTTAGGTTCATGATTCATTTTGAGTTAACTTTATGACATAATTTAAGGATTGAAATTCATCTTCTTGCATGTGACTGTCCAGTTAGTTCAACCCTAACTATCCTTTCCCTATTGTTGTCTTCCCTATTGTTGAAAAGACTATCCTTTCCCTATTGAGTTGTCTTTGGCACCTTTATAAGAAAACCAATTCACCATATATATAAGGATTATTTCTGAATTCATGTTTCTGTTCCATTGATCTATGTGTTTACAGATGAATAACTGTCAACTTGACTATGTTATGGCGTCCAGTTGTTTGGTAAAATGATAGCCTAGATGCTGCAGTGGAGTATTTCATAGATTGGATTAGTTAGCATCTACAGTTAGTTGGCTGAACGTAAAGGAAGTTACTCTCCCATAATGTGGGTAGGCCTCATCCAACAAGGGGAGGCCTGAAGAGCAAAGAACTGAGGGTTCCAGAGAAAATTTTTGCCTCAAGACTATGCCTCTGCTCTTTTCTGAGTTTCTAGCCTGATTGCCTCCACCCACTGTAGATTTCAGACTCAAGATTTCAACATCAAATCACATTGAGATTTCCAGTCTTTCTGCTTCCTCTAAGAAATTGCGACTTAGGACTTCAACATCATTCTTTCTGGAATTTCCAGCCTCCTGTCTACCCTGTGAACTTGGACTCAGCAGCCCCCACAATCATGTGAGCCAATTCCTTAAAATCAGTCTTTAAATATATATACCCATATATCCTGTTGCTTCTCTTTCTTTGGAGAACCTTGACCAGCATTTCTATCCTTAGGTCAGATACTCTCTTGAATAGTGTAGTTTCTAGTAAATTCTTATTCTTATTCTTATTCTTATTATTTAGGTGCATGGTCCAGGAATTGAACCTGGGTCTCCTGTCTGAAAGGCAAGCATTCTACCACTGAACCACCTGTGTGCCCTTTAGTGAATTATTTTTGAAATTGAAAAATGCATTTCCTTTAATTTCCTTCTTTGTTTTCAAGATTGTTTTAGCTATTCTGGGTCCTTTGTATTTTCATATAAATTTTAGGACCAGCTTGCCAATTTCTACTGAATAACCTGCTGGAATTCAATGCAGTGAATCGTACTGCATTAAATCTGTGGATCAATTTAGGAGAATCCTCATTTTAAGAGTCTCAAGTTTTCCGTGGAATGTCTCTCTGTTCTGTAGTTTCTCTCAACAATGTTTTGTAGCTTTCAGCATATAATTTTTTCACTTCTTGATTACATTTATTTCTAAATGCTACTTTTTTCAATGTCACTGTGAATGGAATTGTTTTCTTAATTTAATTTTTTGGTCATTGGTAGTATATAGAAATAAAATTGATTTTGTACATAGATCTTATATTCTGTGATCTCAGAGAACTCATTTATTAGTTCTAGTTGTCATTTGTTGCTATTGGTGTTGGTTTTTGGTGTGGATTCTTTAGGATTTTCTATGTAGAAGATGTTTCTACTGTTTGCACCTAGAGGATTTTACCAATATTCCAACTGCTTTTACTCTTGTTCATTTAGTCATATTAACCCTTCAAACCCTCATTCTTTATATATGCTCCCCTATTGTAAAACATTAGGACCTTAATTTCTTCAATGCCATTCTAATTCTTCACTATTCTGTTTAGCCTTGCCTATGCTACTTCTTCCTTAACAGCTGTGTGTTTTACCTCATATTGCATGGAGAAAATTAAGATTATCAATACAAGTACATTTACTGTGAATCAAATAATGCTTACATTTCAGACTCCCTAACTCGGGAACCCCATTCCAAAATTCTGAGAGGATCACTGTCAAAAGTAAGATGTTTTAATTGTAATTGATTAGAAATTCTGTTTCTTTCTACTCTGATTTCCCCCCGAGACACTTCTGATGTCGGCCTGATCGTCAGTATGGTGTTGAAATAGTAATAAGCATTTTTGGGATCTTAATAAGGAAAAATTGAGTTGGGAATATACTACAGTAACTGCGATTTGGAAGGACATTTCAGAATGCTTCAATAAAACAAGAAATTGTCAGTGATCCTCTCAGAATGTGGAATTAAAGATTTAGTTGTGTATAAATTTGTACAGATTTAGATGTGTATAAATTTGGAACACTTAATGGCATAAGAGCAATAAAGACGAGCAATTTAAGCAATAGAAATTATTCTGGCATAAAGAAACAGATTTTAACAAATTTTCTTCCAGATCACGTCAAAAGCAAATTCATGGCTTATTTAATAATCCATTCAATGATGGAGGCTTATTTATTTGAATACACTGGAAAATTAAATTTCTTGATGATTTTGACAAAAACTGATGAATATAATGTAAAAATCATAATATACAATTTCAGGGAAGACATCTAAGATAAACTGATTCATGAAAGTCATTTAAAGAAAATTTATGATAGAGTCACTTTCCAAGAAAATTTGAAATACCAAGTTTCTTTTCTGTGTTTTTAGGCTCTGTGATTGCACCCAGACTGCTCTGCAGTACATCCAGGTCTCTCCCATCCTACACAGCACCTACTCTGCACCTTCCTGTTTCTCTCCTTGCCTTCACAGTCGACATTCTTGATAGTTAGTGCCACATACTTATTTTTGCACTCTGCTTCACTACTCAGCCTTTTCATACCTGGCTAATACTTCATCATTCCTCCTTGAAGCTGCTCTCTCTGAGATAATTAAAGGCCTCTTTAATGCCAGATACATGGACTGTGTTCAGCCTTTATCTGAGGACTTAAACATTTACCACTACATTTTTTCCTTGAAATTCCCTTATCTTCTGGCTTTCTGACATTCTTTTGGTTTATCTTCCTGGTCTCCTTTGAGGGATTTTCTATTTTAGCCTTTTAAATGTTAGTGTTGTCTAGTGGTTTAATATCTTCAGCATTTCTTGTTTATATTCATTCCTTCAACTGAATAGTAGTGCATATTATGATATTGCTAGGGAGAACGAATGAACGAGACAGGTGTCGTCTCTGCATCATAGATAATAATTCATGTTAGGCACAGGGTCGCTAAAGGATTCCACATGAGACAGTGAGTTAAAGCTTAATAGTTTATTGAGAAAGAATGAAACAGTTTGAGTGCAAAGGAAGAACAGGCAGATTGGGAGCCAGTGAGATCAGCTAGTGAAAGAGAACAGAAAAATGGCTCCAACTTTCTTTCTCACAGCTTGTGGTTTTAAAGGAAAAACTGTGCCAAGAAGGGTGGGGGTGACGTGTGGCTTCAGGCATCACAGGCTGGTGTAGATCATGACTTCATTCTCATGGGTATCTGGTCTGACCTCTGGCGGGTGGGGTGTTGGCATGTTTGTGCTTCCTATCTTCTGTCACATCAGGTCCTGTCAGAAGAGCTAATGAGGGAGAAAACTGAAGGGACCCCCATGTCACAGAATCCATTTTGTATGTTAAGTTTTATTTTCTAATACCTGACATTCCTGCCTTTTTATTTTAATAAAATTGATTGGAGTTGGGATTAGATTGGGGGGATGCATTAGCTTAGCTTGAAGCAATTTTTGGAGGGAGTAGGGGTGTTGTGTTCTCTTTTTGGATACTTCCTGCTGTACCTGGGCAAAGTTGGAGGAAAAATTGCTTTGAGCCAGGCAGAGGCATTATTAATTGGCTTGTGACAGGAGCAGGTTTTAAATTTTTGTTGTAGCAGGAGTATGTTTTTAGAATTTTGCTGGTTTGTTACAGCTGCTGTTGACCTGTGAACAAACTTAGATATACATTGTGAGAGGCAGGGGGCTAGGAGAAAAATTAATAGGAGGATAATTAAAGAGGAGTGAGTTGTTAATAAGATTTAAGGGGCAATTTAAGGGATGAATTGATGAAATTAGTTGTTATTTTTGGAGAGTTTAGCATCTTTAGGTTTCAGAGCTTCTTTGGCATTGGAACAATTTGGAGGTCTTAAGTTCCTGAAAAACAAACTTAATAAGTACATTAGATATTTTTTAGGGATTCTAGGAAAATTGTTGGTTGGGATTTGTCATACTGTGGCAGTTTGTAATATCTGGCTGAAGTTTGCATAAGAGTAACCTCCAGAATAACCTCTTGAATTGATTTGAAATCTCTTAGTCATTGAAGCTCTATTTCTTTTCCCCCTTTTGGTCAATTCATTGATGTTAGGGCCAGGCTTATCTTTGGAGCCTATGTCTCACACTGTTAGGGCCAGCCATGTTCTTTGATGATAAAGTCAAGTATATTTCACTCAGTTGCCAGGTTTATATTCCTGGAAATTGTGTCCCACACTGGGGGGAAGCTCAGAGTTTGACTTAGAGAGAGATCACATTTGAGCAACAGCCGAGGTCTTCTGGAGATGGCTCTGAGGCATTAATTCTAAGTAAGTTTAGATTACTATTATAGGAATAAGTGTCATAAGGGCAAGCCTTAAAATTGAGGCCTTGGCTTCCTGGGAAATTCATAATAGTTTATTTTTCCGAATTCCTTAAAGACTTTGCAGACACTTTTTTATTTTTTGCCCCAAACACTCTGAAATGTAAAGTATAAAACATTAACTTGTTCAAAACATTAAGATTTTGTTCCTTATTTCAGCTTTTATATTAAATAAAGTTTAATTAGGTTGTTTAATTTATTAGACAGATTAAATTAGATATTGCAAATTTTGGACAAAATAAACATGTATTTTAATTTTACACAAAAGTTAAAGCTTTAAAATGCAGACAATATTATATTTTTACCTGGTATATTGATTTGTTTTGGCTTTAACTATATTAGTTTCATTACATTTTTAATTGGAGTTTGAGGGTTATATATATAAAGTACCTCAGAATTTAATGATAGCTTTTAAAAATAATAAAGATCACAATTAATAACATCATACCATTACTTAACATTATATAGATTAGTATTAGGATATAACATTGATAGTGAGAATATTGTTAAATTTTTAGGAATTTATATTATGTTTAAATATGTGAATATTTTATTTCTTTAAATTTAAATAGTAACAAGAAAGAACAAATTTTTTAAATATTATAATATATTCAAACATTTTTTCTGCAATAGGTTATTTTAGTACCTTAGCACCTTTTTAATACAAGGTGAAAGAACAAATTATTTGTAACAGTTTTTTCCCCCCAGAGTGAGAAGACTTGTTTTTTTTTGAAATAAGGATAATGCTAGCATAAACATTAATAAGAATACTATTATTATTATTATTTGGCTCTTATAAAAGGAATTTTTAAAGTTACAAGTCTACAGGTTTAAGGCCATAAAAATGTCCAAACTAAGGCATCCAGGCAAAGGTACCTTAATTCAAGAAAGGCTGATGGATCCAGAACACTTCTGTCAGCAGGGAAGGCACCTGGCTGGCATCTGCTGGTCCTTTCGTTCCTTGTTTCAAATAGCTTCCCCAGGAGCATTTTCTTTCAGCATCTGCAAATGGCTGGGTCTCATGTTGGCTCTGAAACAACTATTCTCCATGTATCTGCATCTGAAGTTTAACAAAATGTTTCCCCTTTAAATGGACTCCAGTAAACTAATCAAAACACACCTGGAATGCGTGGAGTCACATCTCCATCTACTCAAAAGGCCCAACCCACAATTGGGCATGCCACATCTCTGTGGACATCTTCTTATCAAGAGGGTTTCTGCCCTACAATATTGAATCATGATTAAAGGACATGGCTTTTCTGGGGTGCACAACACTTTCAAACTAGCAGAAGTCCTATGGATTATTGATTGATTTATTTTTATTCTAGTGAGTTCCCATATATCCTTCCTATTATCAGTCCTTCATTTACATTAGTGTTCACTTCCTTAATTCCTTTTTTTTTTAACTTTTTAAATTGTATAGTATAACATATATACAAAGCGAAGACATAAAAAACGATAGTTTTCAAAGCGCTCTTCAACAAGTGGTTACAGGACAGATCCAAGAGTTTCTCATGGGCTATCATATGGTCCTCTCATATTTTTCCTTCTAGCTGCTCCTGAATATACAGGCCAGGGGACTTAAATATTTTTTATCACAACAATCGACTTTTCCTTCTTTTTTTGTGAAAAATAACATATATGCAAATAAGCTATAAATTCCAAAGCATGGCACCACAATTAGTTGTAGAACTTATTTCAGAGTTTAACATGGGTTACAATTTTACAGTTTTAGGTTTTTTCTTCTAGCTGCTCTGAAACATTGAAGACTAAAACAGATATCAATTTAATGATTCAGCATTCATATTCATTTGTTAAATCCTATCTTCTCTGTATAATTCCACCATCACCTTTGATCTTTCCATCCCTCTCTTTAGAGGTGTTTGGGCTATGGCAATTCTAAATTTTTGATATTGGAAGTGTCTGTCACTACTATGGGGTAGGAAGATGTAACTATCGGATGTTCTGGAGAGGCTGGGCTAGGTGTCAGGACTTATCTGGACCAGGGACCCATCTGGAGTTTGTAGGTTTCTAGAAAGTTAGTCTAGTGCATGGAACCCTTGTGGAGCCTTATATATTGTCCTAGGCATTCTTTAGGATTGGCTGCAATGGTCCTGGTTGGGGGTTGGCAGGTTATGATAGGTAGCAAGGTCTACCTGAAGCTTGCATAAGAGCAAACTCCAGAGTAGCCTCTCGACTTTATTTGAATTGTCTCTGCCACTGATACTTTATTAATTATACTTCTTTTACCCCTTTTTGGTGAGGATGGAATTGTTGAACCCATGGTGCCAGGTCTGAATTCATCCCTGGGAGTCATCTCCCGTTTCTCCAGGGAGACTTTCACCCCTGGATGTCATGACCCATGTAGGGGGGAAGGCAATGATTTCACTTGCAGAGTTGGGCTTAGAGAGACTGAGGCCACATCTGAACAACCAAAGAGGTCCTGCAGAAGTAACTCTTAGGCATCCCTAGAGGTAGTCTAAGCTTCTCCACTACCTGTATGAGCTTCATAAGAGTAAGCCTCATGATCAAGGGCATGGCCTATTGATATGAGTGTCCCTAAAGTTTGACACAGTATCAGGGGATTCCCTGTTGATAAGGTTTAATAATTCCATATTCTTTATCCCCTCCCTCAGGAAACTTTGCAAATATCTTTTGATTATCTGCTTAATATACTCTAGGATGTTTCCAAGCATTGCAATAATCTATACAAGGTTAAAGGACCACTTTCTTTGTCTGTGCTCCCTGTGTTTCTATTGTTCAAACGAGTATACAGATAGGTTGAATTAGATTATGCACTTGAGAAGATTTCAGTTCCAGATCAAATAAACCTTTCTTCCATCAGTCTCAAAGAGTATGTGTGGTTCTAAACTATAGACACTGTCTTCCTTAC
>PVIY010036982.1:0-25035 GCA_004026745.1 Myrmecophaga tridactyla
CTTACTCTATATTCAGTTTCAGTTATTGATAGCTGAAAGGATAGCCTTGATACTCCAAGCTTCCTTCTACCACTTATACTAGGATTCTACTTCTTAAATACCAACTTCCTATGAATTAATATAAATTACTGATCTTTCTTTTAAGAGTGTTAGAACCTGGGCAGCTTTGTGCCTTTGCATATGTAATTTTCCATCCATTCTGCCTCCTTGACCAGACAAAACTCCTTTCATCCAGATTAAATATGATCTGTTCTATGAAGCTTTCTCTCTCTTCTCTAGGAGATTTTTTTCCCTCCTCAGTTCCATCAAACTATTTATATATGCAAATGATGTAATTTCCACCATCATTTTTCTGTGTCTCACTATACTGTGACTCCTCAAGTGAAGTTACCATTTCTATTCCATTGTTGAATCATAGGTGCCTAGGAAAGAGTAAAGCACATCCATTCTTTTATTATTTTTTCATTCAACAAATATTTACTGAGCATCTACAATATGTCAAGCACTATTCTAAGCTCTGGTAATAGAGCAGTTAATAAAGCAAAGTATCTGCCTTCATGAAGCTTTTTTTCAGGTGAGGGAGATAGTAGTGGGGAAAGCTATGAGAAAGAATAAAACAGATCAAGGAGATAGAGAGAAAAGATGATGAATTATGCTGAGTTCTCAGGTAATGTCTCGCTGATAAGCAGACAATTATAATGAAGTGAAAGAACAGGCCGGGGCAATATGTACTGGAGGACAGTGTTCTCAGCAGAAGGAAAAGCCTAAGTCTCCCTGTGTTCCTCTATATGATAATAATGTATAACATAAAAGAATATCAAATTATTCTCTCATTAGATATGAGTTTTATATTGTCTTTGAAGAAATGCAAGGAAAGATTATTTGAATTAAAATAGATACAGTTAATAACCTTAGGTAAGAGGAGGAGAACAGCATCTGCAAGATGTGAAATAAATTTCATTGAGCTGTGATGTCTCTATTTTTGTATTTTCTATAGATTCTATTTTCATGTTTTGTGCATGATAGGTTTCTGACGGGTATTTGTTGAATTAAATAATTGTGTATGTTTATTTTTTCTTTCTTGGACAAATTAATGAGTATTTTATAGAGTGGTTTGAATATCTTAGATAGCCAGAGTAAACTTTTGCCTAAATGAAGAATAGAACAAAGATAATGCAAAGGCATGTACCTCAGAGATTGATGAATAAATTAAGTGAATGAGAATTTGGGCAGAGAGTCCAGTTATGGGACTGCGGGAGTAGTCCAGGTAATGAAAATATAATAGAAGGAGAAGTTGGAAAAATATTAAAGGAAAAGAGGATGGATTGGATTTAATATGTTCATTGGGAATACTAAATCTGTAATTTGAAGCTAGGTGAACTTCCAATGATAGTTTGATATTAGAATGTGAAGAAAATATACATATATTTTGCAAAGATAAGCACCATATTCTGTACGCTCTCTCTTCCACTACGATATGGAAAACTGTCCTTTGTTTTCCCCACAATGTTCATCCTGTAACGATTCTCTCTCTTTGCTTGCTCCCCACTGTTCCCATCCTTGGGCTGGGTCTTACAGACTGAGGCAATAGCAAGGAGGAGGAAACTAAGCTAATGGGCACTCTGCTGCACTCCTTCTATTTTCTCATTGTTTTAGTTTCTTAGCTGCTAGCACAAATACCACACAATGGATTGGCTTAACAAGAGGTATTTATTGGCTCATGATTTCGCAGGTTGGTATCTTCTGGTTGACTGGCAATCTTTGGGTTTCCTTGGCTTTTCTGTTACATGCAATGCACACGATGGCATCTTCTTTCTCTTTTGGGTTCTGCTGACTTCCTGTTTCTTTCTTCTCTTTATGACTTCTCTTTCTGTGCCCAATTCCCTTTGGTGATAAGGATTTCAATCTTAGTGGTTTATGGCCCATCTTCATTCAATTTAGTCACACCTTAACTAATAACATCTTCAGAGGTTCTATTTGCAACTAGGTTTTCACCCACAAGAAGGTAGGTTGAGACCTGAACATGCCTTTTGTGAGGGACATGACATAATCTCCAATACCCACTGACAAAAGCAAGCACTTAATAAGGGATCAAGAGACCTATGGCAACTAGAGTACAATTGTACCCATATATTAAGATTTGAAAGAGATGACTTTGAAGGGTATTGAAAATCCAAAATATCATTGTTAAGACCAATATTTTGGATACATAATCCTCAAATACAGCAATGTCAGGCATTATTCTTTTACTTTTCACTAGATTTGACATTTTCTTCCTAAGGTTCATAGTACTTTACAGAATCTTGTTTTGTATTATATCACAGTAGAGTATGGTTTATAGATTTAAATAGGCAGGTAAAATTTTTGTTGTCTCATGCTGAGATATCTTTTAAAGGTGAAATTGGCTATGATAGATTTTCTAAGTATATAGCCCTTTGACATTAGTTGTATGTACATTGATAATCAAAAGGCACCTCTGAGAAGTTGTAAGAACTGATTTTAGCAATTAGAAATATACAATAAAGTAATTTCATACTCCCCAAATGGCAATTTTGAAATAGACCATCCTACCTCATTCTGTTATAGATTATATACATCTATTTAAAAACACTGTAATTTTAGACCATTTGTCATTAAAAAAAAGCTCATGGTACAAATGAAAGCAATCACAGAACTGTTACTGCAGAATTTGAAGAAAAATCTATATTGGTTTGTTTTTAATAGTAGCCCTTTTTATTCTTGACAAGTAATTGTGGAGTATTTACCCAAATTCCCACCAATTTACACTGTCTCTCCATGTCTCTAGAATATGACCTAGAGCCGTGTGACGATCCTGGCGTACCTGCCTTCAGTCGAAGAATCGGTTTCCATTTTGGAGTTGGAGACGCTCTGACTTTTTCCTGCTTCCCAGGATATCGCTTAGAAGGTGCAACCAAGCTTACCTGCCTGGGTGGGGGCCGTCGTGTGTGGAGTGCGCCTCTGCCAAGGTGTGTGGGTAGGTGGTCACATGCTTTCATTTCATTCATCCAGTTGGGGACAGGACATGGCACACATCAGGAAGCAGTGTGGAAGGTTTGACAAAGCAGAGTAGGAGTCAGAAGAGCTGAACTTTAGGTCCAACTCTGCTAACTCGTTGGGAAAATTGCTTAGCTGCTTTGGGTTTGGGTTATCTAATAAAAAAGTAAATCCCCAGTGCTCACCTTTTCATGTGGGACACCCAGGCTTGATTCTGGACCATGCACTCCAAAAATCAACAAACAAACAAGCAAACAAATACATAAATAAATCCCTTGCCGTTCTAAAAGTGTCGGATTGAAGAAGAGTGAAACTAAAGCATGTGTCAAGCACATTTATGAAGGAAAAAAAAATATGAAGCTAAAAATAACCTTGAACAAAAGGAGAAATAAATAAAATCAGGCTAAATAGTATATCTGGCAGTTATATTGATTAAAAGCAGTATGTCTCTCCTGGTTTAATGATGGTGATAATTTCAAATATTACTCTCTTTGCTTTTTAAATAGTTATTTGATTAGATAATTGTATATAATGTTAAGTGGATGATATAGATGCTTGAATTTCATTTTGAGGTGTTCTTAAAGAATTTAAGAGTGAGTTCCAAAAAGTAAAAGGAATTTTCATTACTTTAAAATGAAGCACTATGCTAAAATCCTGACATTAGGATTCAGTGGTATGGAGCTTTAGACAGTTGGGGAATCTATGCTAATATAAGGAGTTAAGCACAGGCAGAGAAGAATTATGATAGTTATCATAGTTTAAAAATGGAAGTTTTTCCAGGAACATCCAGAAAATCTATCATTTAATACACAGACAGTATATAGTACCTGCCACTTCATTGTTTTGCTCAGTGTATTACCAGTTTTACAATCTGTTCTTTAAAGATACAAAAAAAAAATGCTATAATGTAATAGCAAAGAAAGAAAATGGAGATTAGAAATTATTTTGGAGTCTTCTGACTCTATGAGAAGTCCATAAATACTTCATATACTAATCTGGCCAGTTGATAGACAAGATGGGAGTTGGGAAAGTCTAAAGTTAAGATTTCAGTATCCATAGAAAATATTAAAAAGTTAATTTAGTATAACCAGATTATTCCTATGACACAGAAGCTCATCAGTTGTCAGCACTATTTAAGATTATCATGTGATTCCAATGATAATACTTCTGTTTATTTGTGTTTCAATGAACCATAGATAGATAACTAGAATTTTATTATAAAAAAATTAAAATGAGCATGAATCAAATCATGATTTTGGTAGGATACATGTCTACACACTTTTACAATCTGGCTTTCTCCTAAACTAATGTTTTTCACTTTTTTTGGTTAAATTTTGGGGAGAATTAGGTACAAGTTTTGAACACTATCTCATGACAAAAATACTGCAATATTTTGTAAATAATTTCAGGAGTTTCTAAAGTGCCTAGAATCCACTCTGCAGCCTATAGACTCCTTTTCAATATAGTTTAATATTTGGAAGAAACTCCCAACTCAATGAAATCAAAGCATTTTTCTAGATATGCAACACAAATTAGTGTATTGATTATAGTATTAATATTTCTGTGATTCTTTTTATTTAGATTCATCATTCCTATTATTCTGGTAATTCAGGTTTTTACATTTCTACTTTAATAAGAAATAATAAGTGACAATACTTGAAATAATAGTTAACTTATTGGGCACTTATTCCAGGACAGGCACTGCTCTGACTTCTTTACAGGTATTAAATTATTTATTCCCCATGAAATTTCTATGAAGTAGCCACTAGTTTTTGCAATTCTGTTTTACAAATAAGAATACTAAAATACAGAATATTAAGAATTTTTCCAAGGCCACGGAGATAGTAAAAGTTGAACCCAGAGAACCTGAAATCCAGGCCTTTCAGCGCTGCATTATACTGGTATAGCATGTAGAGGGGCCTGGATTTACTCTTTATATATTTAGCCTTTATGTGTTGCCTTCTGTTTAAAGATCTTCCTTCCAACCCATCTGACTGCAATATACTTTCAACAAACGTTATTCATGGCACTAAATCCACCAGTTGACCAGTGTGTACATCTGAGTGTCATCTCCCATTTCTCCCTTTCTCTCATTTTCTATGTCTAATTAGTCACTGCTTCTAAAAGATCCTGCCTCGGGGCGGCTGCCGTGGCTCAGCAGGCAGAGCTCCGACCTGCCGTGCTGGAGGTCTGGAGTTCGATCCCTGGTACCTCCTGCCCATATGCAAATTTAAAAAAAATAAAATAAAATAAAATTATAAAAAAAAAAAAAAAGATCCTGCCTCCTAAAGGGTTCTCAAATCAGGCTCCTCCTCTCCATCCTCTCAGGCCCCCAGGTAGATGCTCATCAATTACCTCCTGAAGATTCTCCTGATTCCAGTACAGATGCGGCCAGTCACAGGTGCCGAGGTTCCCACAGCACTCTATTCAAAATGAACACCTCGTCACTTCATCCCCAATACTGAACCTATTGAATAGCTACCCCCAATATTCAGAACAAACCCTTTCTCAACTCTTTATCATGATACAATACTTGCTTTATTAACTGGTCTCTGACAGTTTCTCCAACTTTTTTGCCTAGCTCTTATCCACCTGTTTATGCACAGTCATGCTGAAGTCTTCTCACGTGTGCGAAGTGCCAGGTTTCGTTATGAACTGTATGCATTTCCCCATGCTGGTCCACTCCCATTTCTCTTCCTACCCTTTGAGTCTCACCTCATTCGTTACCGTTCTCTACCCCTTTTCACGCTAGTTGAGGAGTGATCTTCCATGATAGCTATCACTCTGTTAAAATGATCTTCATTTCTTTGTCTCTCCCATTAGACTGACAATTTTTATACAAAGCTCTAGCTCTCTGTGTTGTCCAATAAATGTTTGTAAAATAAATAAAAATTATTTCATTTAGAAGTTTCTCTCCTGATCTTAAAAGATTTGATTCAGTAATACTCTTGAGTCGACATTTCTTCCTTTAAAATGACAGAAATAAAAATAATTTATCCATGGCCAAATGTCAATCCATTCCAAAGATCACAGGTGACATCTGAAGACTTTCTACTGAATTATAAGCATACTACTTTACTTTTCCCTAATAAATGCATGATATTAAAGATAATTTCTAGTGAACATCAGAGATGAGAAATATTTTCCTCTTTATCAGTCCACTCATAAAGGAAACAGAGGGAATTCATACATTTATTCATTTTAGAGGTATTTCTTCCAAATTATTTATTCAGGTTATGAAAATAACATCATTTTGTACTGTAGGGATGCACTAACCTTTTAGAAACACTCGTCCCCTTTCTTTTTCTATGGCTTTGCATTTGGATTGTGCAGGTATCATTAGTTTTTTGGTTTTTTTTTTTAATTTGCAAGTTAAAGAAAAAAATTTGCTCAAACAAGTTTAAGTAAATATTGAAGAATTTGTTGGTGGTGTGACTGAACAGTCCGTAAGTGGGACACCTTCAGGTGGAGTTTAACCGCACCAACAAATTGTCCAGTGGGAGTAAGCTATCACCAGAATGCTCGAGTGCAAACCATCGATTTCCTCTGATTGGTCCTAATAGTTACATGCCTGTTCCTGACCAATCATGTGTCCTGGACAGTGGAATACTGTAAATGACTTAAGACATCTAGGAACCAAACTACACATCTGTTGAAAACAAGGAAGAGTGAATTTTCCAAAGCGTCTTTATGATATTTTGATAGAAAAAAACAGCGACAAAGTTAGCAGATATGATGAAGGTAACAGTGAATACTAGAATTCTCAATATAATATTGCATCATCACTTAACTTCAGAATAATGAACACACAATTTTCTCAGAAAGGGTATCATGTGCCTGTTTATCTACATCAGAATAAATATTACTTAAATATCTTGTGAATGAAAAAGAATGAATGAAAGTGAGAGTTATCCATCTCTTGAATAACTGTATTAACTAGATTTAGTGAACAAAGTTTAAAGTCCTTGGGTTGGATCAATGAAGAAAAAACAAGCAATACCTTACCTTAACTTGTTTACTGTTACAACATTTCAGAGAGGTGTAATTAAATAAAATACTCTGCCTGTATTTTGATAAATTAAATTTAGGTTTTAATCTTTTACCCAATTTTATTTATTTTTTTTCCATACTAACCATTCTACTATTTCTGTTTGTTTCTTTAATTCTTGGGTGGAAATTTGAAACAAAATTTAAAAATTTGAGCTATGCTAAATCTT
The DNA here is from genome assembly GCA_004026745.1 of Myrmecophaga tridactyla. Lineage (NCBI taxonomy): Eukaryota > Metazoa > Chordata > Mammalia > Pilosa > Myrmecophagidae > Myrmecophaga > Myrmecophaga tridactyla. The sequence goes on from PVIY010036982.1 coordinate 7,233, forward strand.
AAAGTTTATCTAAGAATAGCATTAAATTATAGAAGTAAAATTTTATAGGAAAATAAATAGGGTAAAGAAATTAGAAAAAAATTGTTTTCTGATTCAAATTATTTGTAAGTGTATATGGAATTGCATATTTTAAATCATAAAGATTTCTGTTATGGAGAAGATTTACTAATTTATTTAGTGACTGCAGTAAATTTGTGTTAAAGTAGAAAGGAAGTAGATTATCTGTTTCCCTTTCTTAGTTAAGATATTTTCTATTTCTGTGGTTTCCAAATAATGCTTCCAAGACATGAACATACTTATGTTAATGCAAATTGGCTATATTGCCAATTTCACAATGTTCTTAGATACCCTGCAACAATTTCCACAAAATTTTAATAACTACAGCACTACACCTTTATAACCAGTCATTACACTAAGAAACTTCTTTGTGAAAGGTAAGGTAGTAGACAGATTCAATATTATTTAGGTGAAGAAGTTTCTTAGGTAGTAGAATTTGATTTCAGTTTAGTACTTTAAATAGATTGGTTGAGTGTTTTTATATTTTCACCCACTGTTTCATAATCAAATAAGTAATAAAGTAATACATCAAATATATTTCTAAATATTTAATATTTATTAATTCATGCAGATCATAGAGTTAACTTTATATATAGTTGACTTTGTAAAGAAGAACTGTCTGAAAAATCAATCAGCTTTTTCTTGTTATTTAATTTTAATTAGTTTAGTTCTGGTACAAAGTTTTAAGTGGAATTTTAGTTTTAATTACAATTTAGGTAGGTTCTTTATAAAAGCACATGTGATTCAAGGTAAAAATTATATTCATTCATCTTAAAAGGTTAATAAGTGGGCCCTAGAAGGTACTTCAAAATGGAACATTTAATTGCTTTGGTAATAGAGATTTAAAATGGAAATTTTAAATAAAGATTGAAGAATATTTGAAATTTTAATCTCTTTAAGACTTGTAATTTTTTGCACATATCCTGCTTTAATGCCAGTGTCATTTTTTTTATTTCCTATGAGATAGAATCTTGAATTTAGTTTACCACTCTTAGTCCATTTGACACATTTCACTTCCTCTTCTTTGTTAAACACTTTTTATTGTGGAATATAACATGTCTATACAGAAAAGTAATAAATTTCAACAGTTTACCAAGTAGATATAGAGCAAATTTCAAAGGATAGTATGGGTTATAATTCCATAACTTCGGGCATTTCCTTCTGGCTATTCTAAACTAAAAACGAATATTTATATAATGACTTACTAGTCATAATCCTTTGTTAAATTCTAGCATCTCTGCTACAACTCCTCCCTCTCCTTTGATCCTTCTCTCAATCTTCAGGAATTTTTGGTCAATAATCATTCTAAATTCTTCATGTTAAAAAGGGGTATCAAATTATGGGGTAGGGAAATGCATCTGGTTGATGTTCTGGAAGAGATTGGAAACTCTAATTTTCAGGGCTTATCAGACATAGGAACAATCTGAAAGTTTTAAGTTTCTGAAAAATAAACTGAATAAGAAAAACTCTTTCGGAGTCTTTGAGAGAGTCCTGGGTTTTTATGAATGGTTGGGGCATGGCATATCATGGCAATTTGTAATATCTGGCTGAAATTTGCATAAGAGTAACCTCTAGAATAACCTCTCAACTCTATTTGAAATCTCTTAGCCACTGAAACCTTATTTTGTTACATTTATTTTCCCTCTTTTGGTCAAGTAGGCATTCTCATTCCCATAATGTTAGGGCCAAGCTAATCCGTAGGAGTCATGTCCCATAGTGGTATGAAGATTTACATCCCTGAAAGTCATATCCCTGCTAGAGGGGAGGATAATGAGTTTATTTGCAGAGTTTTGCTTAGAGAGAGCCACATCTGAACAACAAAAGAGGTTCCCTGAGGGTAACTCTTAGGTATAATTATAAGTAGGCTTAGCTTACCATTACAGAAATAAATTTCATAAGTGCCAGCCTCAAGATTGAGGGCTTGACTTAATAAATTTGAACTCCCTAGTACTTCAGAGAATACTAAGAATTTCCCAGATCGGGAAGCTTAATAGTTCCATATTTTTTCTCTAGTCCCTCAAGGGACTTTGCAAATACCTTTTAATTATCTACTCAAAAGACTGTGAAATGTATCCAGTTATTACATTACCCTTTAGAACAAAAGGATCTTATTCCCTACTTTAGGCTCCATGTATTTAGGTTATTTAAATAAACTGGCCAGTCAAGTTAAGTTAGATAATGTGCTTGAGAAAGTTTAAATTTTGCAAAAAATATATATCTCTTCCTTTGGTTTCACACAGAAGGTGAAGTTTTAAAATACAGACCACTTCATCCTTTACTCTGCATTCTAATTACCTTAGTCCCAACCAGATCACCTTCATTCATATCTCTGACTGAAGTCTGATCTTTCATTCATTTTCTTTAACAGTTGGTGTATGGAGTAATGCTGACTTTCAGAGCTGTAGAATTCTGAGTCTTAGTTGTCACATGGGCACCCATGGATCTAGGGAACTACCAAGTTATATAGAAAGAGCCCAGCATCTCAGAATTTAGAAATAACACTGAAAAATTCAGGAATAAATGTGACTAATGTAATAGCTTACAATCTAGGCCCTAGTTTTCTTATAAGCATTTTCTAAATGGGATCATACAATATTTGTCCTTTTGTTTCTGGCTTATTTTTGTCAACATAATGTCCTCAAGTTTCATTCACCTGGTTGCATGCCTCATGATGTCAGTTCTTTCTGTAGCTGCATATATTCCACTGTATGTATATATTACAGCTCATCCTTCTACTTCTCAGCTGATAGACCCTTCAGGCCCCTCCATCCATTGGCTACCATGAATAATGCTGCTATACATATCAGTGTGTAAATGTCTATTCATGTCTGTATTTTCAGTTCTTTCTGTCAAATGGGATTGTCTAATCTTATGGCAACTCTATATTTAGTCTCCTGTGCATCTGCTACATTACCTTCCAGAGGGGCTGCCCACCATTCTACTTCCCTGCCAACATCAAATAAGTATACCTCTCTCTCCCCATGTTTTCCAACACTTGTATCTTTCTGTTTATGTATTTATTCATTTACTTTTGATTCTGTAGTTTTTGATGAAATCAGAATCAAGAAAAGATTTATATTTGAATAATACAAAGCAAACCAAATATAAGGGAAACAGGTAATGATGTCTATGTATTTTTTAAAAAAACACTGTAGTAAAATAGATTGATTTTAAGAATCAATGAGGTATGCAGGGGCAGTTCAGCAGTAGAATTCTCCCCTGCCATGCAGGAGACGCGGGTTCGAGTCCCATTCCATGCACTTCCTAAAGAAACAAACAAATAAGCAAAACAAACAAAATCAAACAAAAAAATTCAACAAATAGTGCTGCAATAATGGGTAACTCGCATGGAAAAATAATATATTATTGTATATAATATATAATATTATATATTTGCTGCATATATGTTTTTTAAAAATGATCATAAAAATATCCCGAATCTAATAAAAGACATGTAAAATGACAACTTTAGATCTGAAATTTTTTTTTCATGAATCCAAATGTTAAGTTCTTCTTTCTAGTCCTAACTATTTTTGGTATTATTAAATGCCATTATATAGTTAATGCCATAAATGCCAAGGTAAATTATCATAACCTCCAGTTTTATTTATTTGTTATGAATAAAAGCCATTAAAGTATACCATTCTAAAACAATTAAACAATATAATTTCATTATTGATTACAAATAATATTATGAATTGCTAATTATAAAGCATATTCTGTTATTTCAGGCTATTAAAAAGGCATGATTATATTTCTAGGTACTTGCAGTTTATATTTAATCAGTAATCTGTACTAGTTGTATGACTATGGTCAAGTCACTTAATTTTTATTCTATTTTATGTTTCAGTTTCCTCATCTATAAAATGGGGTTATTAACTTAATGCATTAGCTGGCTGTAAGGATTAAATGAGTAAATGTATATAAAGAATTTAGGAAAGTGTGTGGCTCATAATACCATCACGATTGCTTGCACACCACCCTTATCACAAGGGATTAAATCTCCCATTAAAAAATAATACTCCTAGTGAGACTGGAAAAAATCTGTGTGTGGCAAGTTTGTCAAGGAGTAGAGAAGAAAAACACTGTAGTGCTAGGAAGACCAAAGAAAGGTAATTCAAGGATAGCTAGAACAAGAGAATAAAACATGCTCTGTTCAAAAGCAGAAACTGTGATAGTTAAGTTCAGGTGTCACCTTGGCCAGGTGATGGTGCCTAGTTCTGTGGCTGTGGACTTGAATCATCAGCATGTGACATTCATCTATGGCTGATTTTATCTGCAGTCAGCTAAGGGGAGCGCCTTCTGCAATGAGCCATGTTTAATTTAATTAGCTGGAGGAGAGCTCAATGCAGCACAGCCCAAACATCTCAGCATACATCATCTCAGCACTCCTAGCTCAGCCCAGACGTTTGGAGATGCTTGGAGCCCAGCAGACATTGCCATGAGATGTTAGGCTAATCAGAACCTGGAGAGAACCAAGGAAAGCCAAGAGATGAAAGCCAGGCCTTGGGAAACAAAGTGAGGAACCCCCAGGAACAGAAGCTTAAGGCAGTGGTGTCCAGAAACAAGGGACCAGCAGATGCCAGCCACATGACTACCCAGCTGAGAGAAGTGTTCTAGACCCATCGGCATTTCTTGAGTGAAGGTAACCTCTTGTTGGTGCCTTAATTTGCACACTTTCACTTAGAACTGTAAACTTGTAATTTATTAAGTAAAGCCGTTCCATTTCCAGTATATCACATTTTGGTAGCTGCAAACTAACGCAGAAATCTTCCATAAGTTAAAGAGATGTTACAGCTCCCCTGACTTTGGGAAAGAGAAAGCACTTCCTTTGCAAGAACACAGTGGTAGGGCTTATGGATGAAACTAATAGTAGTTTATTTTTCTTGGCTTTGCTCTCCTTTGGAATGCCTCCTGGAAAACCCAGTATAATACCTCTTAGGCGATTTTCAAATTGCCAAAGTGCTCTAGTTTGTAGCTGCCAGAATACAATATACCAGAAACAGAATGACTTTAAAGGGGGAATTTACTAAGCTGTAAATTTACATGTTCTAAGGCTGTGAAAATGTCCAAATTAAAGCAAGGTTACAGAAATGTACAATCTAAGGCATCCAGGGAAAGCTACCTTGGTTCAAGAAGGCCAGAGTTTCTCTCTCAACTGGAAAAGCACATGGCAAACATGGTAATATCTGCTAGCTGTCTCTCCTGGTAACATATACAACCTGAATTTTCCTTTTTGATCTCTTTTTAAATCTACAATTCTTGTTTCATGAAGCAACCCCAGGGGCATTTTCCTTCTTCATTGCCAAAGGTCTCTGGCTGCATGGGCTCTGTGGCTCTCGTGCTCTGAAGCTTTTCTCAAAATATTTCCTCTTTTAAGGATTTTAGTAAACTGATCAAGCCCCACCTGGAATGGGAGGAGTCACATCTCTCTCTAATTGAAGGTACCTACGATTGGGTGAATCACATCTCAGTGGAGATAATATAATCAAGTTTCCAACCTACAATGCTGAATAGGGATTAAAAGAAAGGGATCAGGATTAAAACATTAATCCACAAAATGGATCAGGATTAAACATGGCTTTTGGCAGGGCTCCTAATCCTTTCAAACGGGCACACAAAGTGACAAACCTCTAGTCTCACACTTTGGGGCCAGGATGTGTAGAAATATCACAGTTTTCAATTAATTGTCCCTCATTGACTCCATCAAGAAAGAAGTTTGGCGACACCTCCAGATGATCAGATGGTGATTAGAAAACCAATAACCTTTTTTTTTCCAGGCATGACTTACCACAGAGGATGACTGATCTAAGATTTTCCATCCTTCACAGTCAATAGCTAATGTACACAATATAATATAATGAATATGTTCAAATATATGGTAACCAAAAAACACTCAACTTCAATTATTATAGCCATAGAAAAAGGTTCCTTTGAAATTTTTCTCAGTCTAAAATATCATATTCATTCTTAAATAAAAATTCCTGATATTTGTGTCTGTTCTCCTTTCTAATTACAGAATTGTTTGCTTAAGTCCAATAAGTTTATCATTTTTTTTCTCTTTTCCTTTCATAGAGCAAGCTAAGGGCACACATTCCTTTGCCATTTTGATTTTTCTTTTCAGTCATTTTGACTTTTATTTAAAAAACGAAAACACTGTTTTCAGGAAAAAAAAATTCAACAAGGCCCATGAAGCTTTACCATTTCTAATGATTACTAACCTAAACTGCTTGTTGAGTCAAAGATAAAACTATTTTAAGCAGAAGAAGGGAGAGGAGAAGGGAGGCAGAGAAGAAATAGTCACATTAAAAGCTGAATAAATATTAATAGCTTGGTCTTCTCCTTTTCTTTAATATCCAAACTTTTGTAACAAATTCTAAGAGAAAGACTGATGGGGCCAAGTATAGTTGTCAGTTAAAGATGTGAAACTACCTTTGGGATGGTGAATGAAGGCATTTTTAACAGGCTTTGCTGCCTTGCGTAGTTTCCCTGAGTTGAAGAAGGCTTATCACTTTTGTTAAATAAGTGCAATCTTTTCTAGTTACTGCACCCCAGATATCAGGTGTCATCACAAATCCTTAGAGTGAAAACATTCGTGCATCATACACCTGTCTCCAGGATGGCTTTTGCTTTTAGCATGACAATTTGAGTTGATCTTCTGCCTTTCCCCTTTGCTGTCCTTTGTCCAGAAATAGTTGTAAGGCAAGCACTGACCAATTGTGACTTGGCGATCCTTTTAAGAAGCCGGAGCTGCCCACTTCTGCTGGAGGCCAATTTTTTCTTTAAAACACCCTGCTGAGTTTGCCAAAGTTGCTACCGGGGGCCTTTCTGTCCTGGATAACTGAAGATCTCATATGAAGGCATATGATCCTAAGTGTGTTTTGAAAAAAGTAGGCAATTAAATTAGAATAATTTCTCTTTCTAGAGACATTAGGTGTCCATTCTTAATTATTTTGATAATAATTGGAATTATTATTTTGGAGCACCTGCACCAAAATCCAAATTGTTCTCACTAGCAGAAGTGCCCTCACTATTTAACGATTCAAACAAACTAATTAATGCTAACTCAGTAGCTTAAGAAATGTTTATTACTCACTAGCTGTAGATGTCCTTGACTTCCTTATCGTTCCATCTAAATAAAAAATTGAAAAATTTAGTCTCCTTTACAGCTAAAGATCCGTGTCATATCACCCCTTTCACACACACACTCACACATTCACACATATACACTTTATCTGTTTTATTTTATTTCTTTTAGTCTTGTAATCTCACCTCTTTACAAGCTGATTGTTTTCCTTTTTTATAATCACTTTCTATTGTGTTAAACAAAATTAAAACTGATTTCCTCCTTTATTTATTCAGAGATATTTGTTGAATGTCTCCTTTGGACCTAATGGGATTAAATAAATTTAATCCTTCCCACATGAAGGAGGCAGCAAACTTTGCAGAGGTGATATCTCTAAAAACAAGTGGGCAAATTACTGGGCTAGGTGGGAGAGGGGAATGGGGAATTAATGTTAATTGTTATGGAGTTTCTCTTTGGGTGATGGAAAAGTTTTGGCAATGGATGGTAGTGATGGAGGTATAACCTTGTGAATATAATTAACACCATTGAATTGTAGATTTAAAAAGAGATAAAAAGGAAAATCAGGTTGTATATGTTACCAGGAAAAACAAACAAAAAGGACTGTACAACAAAAAGGGTGAACCTTAATATAAACAATCGGCTTAAGTTAATAGCATAATTATAAAAATATTGTTTCATCAACTGTAAGAAAATTTCCACAATAAGACAAAATGTTACCAGGGAAAACTGTGTGCATGGAGGTGGGCTTTTAGGGGAACTATGTACATTCTACATGATTTTTCTGTAAACCTACAAAGACTAAGAAAAATAATGCACTTTTTAAAGTAAGTGGAAATCAAATTACTTTTCAGATCATTCAACAACTTCATCAAAAGTTTTTTGGAATGACTATATCTGCGTATAGGCAAAAAGTTGAATTATTGTCTTACTACGTAGGGCAGAAGTTGTCTCATTTATGAAAGTGTACAGCAGAGAAGCAAAGGAAGAGAGGATCAGGGAAGGAAAATAGATGTGCTGTATGTCATTTGCAAGAGAATTTACAGAATAAACAGTCATTTTTTATATATGTAAATAGTGATCAAACATTAGCTGATAATAAGCATTAACAGAAAGAAGTTCCTGTATTGAACTGTGTTCTTTTCCGTAATTTCCTTCACACTATAACCCAAGTGATTGTCCTTTTTTCTGGCATTTGTGTGGCCAAGACCATCTGTTCCACTGGTTCCCTGGGTCTTTGAATTCTTCCTTACCTAATTACAATGGTTGGTTGGAGGTGGGGAGGTAGGTAGTGAGATAAGGGGAAGTCAGTGCTTTGACTTCTGTTACAAAGGGTTGTTTCATGCCTTGGTCCATATGTAGAGTTACATCATCCATAAATTATAGACAAAGAACAGGGCTGAAGAATTAAAGGCCTTGTCCCTGTAAATTCAGGCATGGGAAGTGCTTGCAATGCCCTTTGCCACCAAGACATGGGCTTGAGTAGAAGAGCCAGAGTTTTGATCATGAGAGAAATATCACTTGCCTTTCTCTCCACACACACAAATATACATATATATATTTTTTTTTCTTTATGGAAAAACTTTTAAAAGTTATTATGAAATCTCATTGCATTTTGTTGGCTCGTCAGTTCTCTGTGCTTCTCCGTCAGGCCTCCCTCCATCTCACAGTCTGCCTTTGATGTCTTCCTTTAAGGAGGAGTAAAGTACAAGTGGGCCTAAGTTCTCGTGTGTTTTCTCCCTGATTTTCTCCCCACACTCTTCTACATGGAGGCATCATGAGATCCAGTGTGCACAAGTCATTATGAGCTGTCATGAACCTCTAGAAATTTCCTTTTGACAACCAAGTTAGGGAATCATGGCTAATGGTATAGATGATTTCATTAGTTGCTAAAGAAAGGCCAGAGAGAAGAGGATATCAGAAAGAATCAAAATTGTGAAATGGGTATACAGAAGAGATCTGATAAATGTTGGCGATACCTTTAGCAACCCCTCTAAAATTAAGCACTAGTCTTCCTTCTCTTCCTCTCTCTTCCCAGTTTACATATATAACATTTCACTGGTATTCAATTTCAACCATGATAATTATATTAAAACTAATACTTATTGGTTGAATCTTTAAAAATCATTGTGCTTTGCACATAGTAAATGTCCAATAAATTATCGGATGCAGAATTCCTTTGAGTTCTCTCAAGATAAACGCACATATAATGCACAAATGCATATACACTTTATCTGTCTACACTATAGCATATTGTTATTTTAAGATCAGTTTGAATTTATAGAATTTAGAACTGAAAGAGAGTTCTTATCCAAACACATTTGCTTCTATAGATATAGAAACAGGTACTGAAAGGGTAAGAGACTTTCTCCAGGCTGGCAGAAAATAGCTATATTTATTTTCATTTTACATAAATTATAGATTGCTTTGTGCAAAGTTGAATCTAGAATTGAATTGTACTCTTCTTACATAAGAAAAGGGGAGAATATAATATTTATTGCCATCGAGTACACTTCTGTCCCAAGATAAAATGCAAATGAATTCAGTGCTGTGACATATTAGAGGATGAACTTGGTGGCTTTGTGTCCCGTTAGATTTCCTTTAAGCTATTCCAAGTTGGTACCACAAAATATAAATGTAGGAAGAATCGCAAGCCTAGAACGGTGGAATCATACCACATTGGAATTGGTGGGAACCCTTCATGAGGGGGAAATGAGGCATGAAAAGCTGATGTGACTGCCTCGTGACACAGCCAGTGAATCATAATGCTACAGGCACATTTATTTTATTTTACAACTCTTTATAGTATAGCACACTGATTACATGAAATTAAAAAAAAAACATTTTATCAAGAAAAAGAAAGCATCCTGACAATGGGATGAATGAGTTGTATTTTTTGTTGTCAAGTTGGTAGAATATTGAAAAAAGTCAGTAATCTATTAAAATGAGGGATATGTTTATAGCAAGCATACATTGATAGAGGAGAGGGGCTGTCATAATTTTAAAGTTTTTATTTATTAAAATCAGTAATTCTGCTTTTGAATCCTCTTTTTTTAATGTCATTTATTTTAGCTGAATGTGGAGCGAGTGTCAAAGGAAATGAAGGAACATTACTGTCTCCAAATTTCCCATCAAATTACGATAATAACCATGAGTGTATCTATAAAATAGAAACAGAAGCTGGCAAGGGGATCCGTCTCAGAGCCCGAAGCTTTCAGCTGTTTGAAGGAGATATTCTAAAGGTAAAAGGAATCTTCTTTAACATATGTCCATCTTTTCTCCTCAAGGAAGGTAAGAGAAGGTAGGTTTAAGAAGGTAAGAGCAGTGTCAGTGGAGATGACTAAGTCCACTTAGTGGAATGGACTTCCGAATAACTTAGTCAAAAATCCACTAGTTGTGTACCTTGGACAAATTATTTAAAGGTTTTGAGCCTTAGCTTTGTTGTGTGTAAAAACATGCACCACTACCTACTTTTTGGTGTTCTTTTGAGAATTAAATTTTAATATATGTGAATGCATCTAGCATTGCACCTGTTCATAATAATAACTATTCAAACTTGTGGGGTTCCTATCAACCTTTTTTATAATTATTCTAGATTTTTATAAAACATCACAATATAGAGTAAGAGGGGATTTTTTTTTTTCTTTTTGCATGGGTAGACACTGGGAATTGAACCCGGGTCTCCAGCATGGCAGGTGAGAACTCGGCCTGCTGAGCCACCATGGCCCACCCAGGTTTTGATGTGATAATAAACTCACACCCCATCATTAGAGCAGAAAATAGCATTAATAAGGGGAAGTCAAGCCAGAAGGAGACAGAATCCCACTCAATAGGGCAGGGAAGAAGAAATTTAGCAACTGAACTAGTCTAAAGCTGAGTCCTTAAGGTTCAGTGAAACCCTAGGAGTTGGGCCCAGCATCAAGGGTTCTGAGGTTATGCACAGCATCAGAGAAACACTGTGGGGCTCAGGACAAATACTGTATTCTAGAAAGAAATTAGGAAAAAAGACATAAAACTGAATAGAGATGCACCCTGGTCTTACCCTTATTTGTAAAATTCCAGTTCCAACTGGCAATATTCTTTAATTCCTAAGGCTTCTGATACAGCTCCTATTCCTCCTATAATTATTTTGGGAAACTGGGAACCTTCCAGAGTCTGAGTATTGAGGGTTAGACATTGGAAGACCTCACCTCCCGACATTTGAAAGAGAAAGTCTTCGAACACACAGGCTCATGCTAGAAATCGTCTAACCCAGCCACCTGCTCTTTCCTATGAAAAGTTAAGCAAGTTTCCCAATGTCACACAGGTGATTTGTGGCAAGAGAGAGCCATAGCTCTCTATTCATTCCCTTTCTAAAAGGTCTAGGGTTTCTCAATGATATTTACATCTACATGGACACACAAAATGATAAATTGTAGATGCAGGAGATTCAACTCAGTGTAAGCTGTGAGCATTAAGATAATATGAAAAGAGCCAACTGATAAAGAAAGGCTAATAACCTCCCTGTGCGCCATCTACCTGTACAATGGTTAAAAAGGAATCTCTAGAGGATTTCCTCTTGACCTCATTAGAAGTTTTGTACACAGGTCAGGGAGGCTTATAAACTGACTTACTTTCTTCTAGGACAACATTTGACTGTTTTTCAATGTTATAATTCAGAAGAGTGGTTTTATTCTACTTGTTCTTTCATTTTAATCATCTCTCAAAAGCTCGTTCTGGCAATATGAAGAACTGTAATTAAGAAGTGATTTTCATGTAGGAAACTAGTCATTTTTGCTATTTGAAAAAAATCTAAAGTTGCATGGTAAGTAACCATTTTCTGAGTTCTTTGGTAACCTCAAATTTAGAAGTCAAAAAACTTTAAGTCAAACTTTTAAGTAAATATTAAATATACTTTGGTGCAGGTGAGTGATTAAAGATACTGCATAAAATATACATGATAATTATTACTGGAATGAAAGGAAGGAAATCATGTTCATTTTTGATTGCATGCAGTTTAAACTTGTTGATTATAACAAAAAGCAAAAAAAAAAATCTTTCTTACCACATTAATTGCAGAAAACTGTCAATCACCTAAAATGCCTAAATGTTTTAGAGGCACATATTTTATTGAATATGTTAATAAGTATCAGTCCTAAAAATATTTCAAGTGGAATTATTTTAATTTTTCAGTGTAAATGCAGTCAATGCTACAGTTCAATAATAAAGTCTAAGGCTTTATATAAGCATACACCCACATTGCATGCTTTTTTTTGTTTCATGTGGAAAAATCATGTGAAAGACATATGGTTCTAATGAAAATATTATGAAAGGAATATATCATGGAAAGAGAAGTTAAATTTGGAAATAGAGCCTTGGGATAACGTTCTTGTAAAACTGGGAATGATTTCTCAAATACTTTATATAATTGTCACTCTAGGATACTATGCAGTGTTTTCTCATTTGTGATGATCTGCTAACTCAGCTCTATCATTATGAGCATATGGAACTGATAAAATGCCAAGTTCTAAGGAGATTTTGTAGTGCAAATAGTCATAGACCAGTACTAACGTATGAATCATAGAGGCTTTCAAATACAACTACTTTTTAAATAGCTATTTGTAGATAAGGAAGTATAACTATGAGGTGTTGTGAATTAAAAATAGTTTGCTACTAACATCTTCTGATTTATGGTTCTATCTGGTTTTTCATTTGTGACAGATGGAAACTTGAAACCAAATTTTCAACTTTCAAAAGTTGATAAAATGATGTTCCACATTAGTCAATTTCATGTTCATTTCTAGGTATATTTTGTCAAGCATAGAGCTGATTGCTGGTGATGTCGATAAATAAATCAGAATTATTGTTCTAAGGACGTTTGTAGTCTAGCATTTTCAACTGTTCACTTTTAGTAGTTATGACAATGAGGATATTATAAGCTGGATGCAGTGCATACCGTGTATTTCTTATTACTCACTAAAGCTCTGTGAATTTGTTCAAATACTTGTGAGGAAGCAAAGGTTCAGTGTAGGTGACTATGGTAATTTTCAGAAAGACATTAGGAATGGGCTTAAGGGTGTGTTAAGTTGCTTTATTGCCACCCTCATTTCTGAGGATTTCCATGTGTTACAGAGAATTTTATGGTGTATGAAGTAATCAAGACCTTTCCTGGGAAGCTCAGCCATTTGTTTTCTGGGCCTGATTCTCTAGACTTAAAATTCTTTATAATTTGGATAGTAGGAAACTCACTAGGTATAATGAAACCACATATTAAAACAAATGATGTGCTTTTGTTTCTCAAACAATACCCTCGTTACTAGCTTTTATTGAGGAAGTAGAGAGTAGTTGATTCTACTACATTCATATATACTTATTTAATTAAGAGAAAGTAAAATGTTCTCTATAAAATTAATCTTTCTAAATGTACTTCTACTTTTATGAGTGTGTGTATTTGCAAGTTTGTTGAGCAATGATATGATTTATATATTTATTAAAAGAGAAATGATAGGAGAAAAGCAAGAATTCATTTTGTGTGGGAAAGAAAAGAAGTGGGGAAAAATAAAGAGGTGTTGGAGTGGCTACTGATGATATATATATTACATTTTTAAAATTAAGGTACTCTTCTTAATGAGAAAAATGTGCTGTGAATCAGTGTATTGTAACACATTTATATTCTTGCTTTCATAAAATCCTTACCATACCATTTCCTTGTTAGCAAAAGAGAGAAAGGGATTAACCGTTCCTAAGAAACATTCTCTTTCCTGTTATTTGGAGTGGGAGGGGGCCTACAATACTGAATTGTGCTAGAATCTAAATATTATTTAAGGCAAATGAGCCTCATGGCATTAGAAGAAAAGTAACTTGTGGAACATCACAGAGTCCAGGCCTCTACAGTGGATTTGACACAACCCCTTCCAGGAAATAAAATCAGCACCCATAACTCCCAGTGTGACCTACGTCAGTGAACCCTGGGAATTCGTCATTGACAACTCTCTCTCCCTTACCCCTCATGCTTGCCCCAAACCAAGTCCGGTCTACTTTACCTGCCAAATACTCATTACAGCCATTCATGTTTTATAATCACTTGGAAAGATAAAGTCAAATACAAGGTACTTTAGAGCAAGACAATATATCTCTCTGAAATTATTTCATGATAGAATTCTTAAAAGAGAATTCTAAAGAAATCTCAGCCTTAAAGACTACAAAATGTGACAAAAAGAGGCACTGTTTCTTATTCTTTAATTCTTACAGACTAAGGGAACAAAGAGGAATGGGATGTTCTATTATTTACCTGGTATTTCAGAGAGGTATTCAAAACTGAAACATTATAAGGCCTTTCTACCTTTATGAGTAGATTGTTAAGGAGGGGATAGAGGAAGTTTAGGTAACGAAATCTGGAAATGCACAGAAATATTTATTTAATTGTAAATAAACTCATAAAAATCTCTCAAATTTACTAATGTACCCTGATCTATATACAAATGGCATCTTTTTACTATAATGTTAATGACAAGGATAAAACTTAAAGAAAAATGGTTATTTTGACTTTCTATACACTGGATAAACTTTATAAGCACTATATAAAATCACATCTTTGAAAAGTTGAATTTCTTATTAAAATAGCTAATAGAAGAACGAATTTAGGAGTAGAGGGACTCATGCTGTGAATTTTCCATTAGGTCTATGATGGAAAAGATAGTTCGTCGCGCCCACTGGGAGGCTTCACTAAAAATGAACTGATGGGACTGATCCTAAATAGCACTTCTAATCACCTGTGGCTAGAATTCAACACCAATGGATCTGACACTGACCAAGGTTTTCAACTCACTTACACTAGTAAGTAGCATATGACTTAATCATTTTCACTTTATTTTTCATTTTGTTTGAATATATTTGCTACTTAGCCGAATGTTTAATTTTTAAAAGGGATTTTTCCTTGGTCCTACTGTGTTTTATGTTGCCATTGAACTCTGTACAGTGTTGAACAGTCAATAAAATTAAACACATTACTAGAAGCAATATTATGAACTTTATCTATCTATAACTATTTATGTTTTAATACTATAGTGACAAGACCTGAAAGGAAAACATCTTATAAGAACTGTTAGGTTTGAAAAATACTGATTGTGACATAGTAGTTACTTGCAAAATTCATATATTTCTGCTGTATTTAGATGAATGTTTGATAAAATTAGTAATAATAGTGTTTTTATGCCTACTGCACACCAGTGCTTTTCCATGTCATATAGATACACACACATACATATACGTACATACATATATATTAAGCCATTTATTAGAATTTATAGATATCGGTTAGGTATTATAGAGTACTACATATATGCGTGTATATCTCAGTCTATTTATGTATCTATTATGTTTTAGGACTTATCACAACTAATTCCCTAGATGAAAAATTAGACAAATAGTTTAAGTAACTTGCCCAATATAATAGGTATATTAGTTGAGGGATCTAAGACTAGTTTTAAGCAGTGTCCTGTAGTTTCCACTGTTAATACAAATCAGTATGCAAAATGGTTTATAAAAGATGAAAGTAAAGAAGACAAAGAGGGAGAATAATAAAGGAGAAGAAAAGGTTACTTTTTCAAAAAGAGGGGTTGGAAATCTGACAACTGTCAGTGTCAACAATTTTTAGTCCCAAAGAAAGTAAAAATGTTAAGTACTTGGTGTGAATAGTTAATTAAAGTTAATTAATGAATTCATTAAAAGGCTAAAAATATGTAAACAGTTCAATCCCTCACTAGTTTTAGGATTAAAAATGACATCAAACACCGCGGTACAAAACATATAAGTTTGTATTTTTGAGCATGAAAGTATGTCAATGATCATCAAGACTAAATCTTTTCTTTGACAGATGAGCTAATGAAGGCCTAGAACAGATAGTAATCAGCCCACAGACACAGAGCTAATCTGGGTGCCAAAGAAGATTAATTCTCTCAAATCCCCTTTGTAGGAGAAATCACAATGAAGAATTATAATATGTTAAGCAAAAATGGAAGTAGAGTAACTGACATCATGAGCAAACTAATTTTTCATTTTCCATGAAAATAATAAGCTCAATCGATGGAGAGTATATTAATTAGATTGTGTGTACATAATAAATTAGTAAAAATTGACACGATAAAAATAACATATTTTTTCTTTAAAAGAATTCCACTTTTCAGTATTTTACTTTCAGAAATTTCCATGAGCTTTTGTAAAACAATTTTGCTCTGCTTGAGGAAAAAAATGCATACCATTGGGACTATTTTTCCTTCTACTTCTGGTTTTCCATCATGTTGAACGTTTTATTTTATCTTATTCCTTGGATATATGAATCCCCACTTCCTTGATTCTATGTGGGTCTTAAAAAAATAGAGAAATATGGATACTTGAGAAGGAAAACTGGCAAAACTTTTGCTTAGGTTTCTCAAGTTAGTATAACTGTGGGGAAAATCCCTTCTGCATCTATGTCATTTCTCCAAACCTCTTACCAATAAACGTATTTTTATTTTATTTTTTATAGTTTAGCTTATCTTAAAATCATAATATCCTCCTGTCATTTGTATAAGCAAAGGATAGATAACTTTGACCTGAGTCCTTCAGTCTCTTCTATATACATCTATATGATCTCATCCTCCACATTGCTCTGACTCTAAAGGTTATTACATTCATTATACCCTCTTCCAAGGCTGTTTTATACAAAACGTGCCATGCTTTGGCTCAATTTTATTTCTCATTTTTTTTCTAACCCGAATTACTGCTTTTTATTTTTCCTCCAATTATTCTCCAATTGGAGTGATTCTTTATACATGGACATTTGGTTGTAGATTCTCACGGTTGTGCAAAGATATCCAGAAGTAAATTCACGCTTACTGGAATTTTAAGTAACTGGAATCATAATTGAGGAGAGCTTACTGAAGTGTTTCAAGATTTCATACTATCCGTATATTTTCCAAATAGCAATTCAGAAGTCTTACATGCTCCAGAAACCCTGGGACTGGATTAAGATAAGAGGTTGTAGGCTTCATCTATCATTATGCCCATCCTCTCTCGTCCAGAAGGATTGCTTCAATATGTTATTTTCAGCCCCCATTGGTCCACATATGGCTTTGTAGTTCCACATATCTCCCTGGAATCCAGCATATATATATTCAAGATAGATATTTTTTCTTTTTCAATGCAATTTTTGAGGTATATTCACATACCATACAATTCATCCAAAGTATATAATCAGTGGCTCATAATTTAATTATATAGTTGTGCATTCATCACCACAATAAATTTTAAAACATTTTCATTACTCAAAAAAAAAAAGAAGAAGAAAGAAAGAAAGAGAGAGAAAGAAAATACTCTATCATTGATCCACTGATCCCTAGCATTGGTGTGGTACATTTTTTACTATTGATGAAAGAATATTAAGATATTACTGTTAGCTGTAGACCATAGTTTGCAATAGGGGCATTTTTCCATCTACCATTCTATTATTAACTCCTTTTAATAGGATTCAAGACTTTCAGCTGGAACTATTTAGTTCTTAGTATAATCAAGTTGAAAAGAGTAATATTTGATATCTTCCCTGCCTTCTTCACCTCCTTGCCCTCATCTACAAATACAGACACTCCTCAAGTGAGATTATTACTTACAAAATTGTTTTAGAACTGGAATTTGCTGAGAGATGGG
>PVIY010036983.1:0-12678 GCA_004026745.1 Myrmecophaga tridactyla
TTGTACACTTACCTCATCAAAATGTGTTTCCACTCTGCCTATTTGATGTCTGAGAGCCCTTGTTAAGAACTCATTTTATTAGCCCTGTTAAAACAGTTTCTTTACTGCAGGGATAGAAAGCTACATTTTGCAGTGTGTAAACCCTTAAATTCTCCCAAGAATCTAGACTGATTTGGAGTTTTCGTCCCAGAGGCTCCAAAATCCAGACAGCTCTCCTCCTGAGCTCGCCTCCCTCCCCCGCCCCAGTACTATTTGAAAATCAGTTCACACCTGGGACTGGGTTTTTGGCATGCCCTTGTAGACTCTGCCTTTTATGAGAACAGGGGAGTGATTCCATTTGTGGCATTAATAATCTGTGCTTTTGGTAGCCTTGAATTCTGTCACCTTTCAAAGGGCTCTAAAAATAGACTGCATTGTCATAGGTCATTGGACCAGCTAATGACTTCCTGGCAAGTCTGATTCTTTCTTCAGAGAGGAGAATTGTTGGGAAATTAAAGTTATTGAACTTATTAAATGGGCATCATTGGGACTAGCCAACTTCCTAGGATCTAGGAACAAAGTGATCGACTGTGCTCTGGACTTATCTTTATTCTGCTCTTTTAGACCTGGTGGCTGGATTCTTGATTTCCCCTAAATAGGGCTGCATCACCTTGAGCATCCTGATCCACCTTTTGGGCCTTTTCTCTGGCATCTTTCTCTGTGAGATCTTTATCTTATGCATAGTTCCATTCCTGGTATGCCATAATCTATAGCTGAACAGGGCAAAAGGAGCCTTTCCTTCAGAAGATGTGGTATCAGTAAACTCTACCCCTCATGCTTAGAAAAATTTTTTAAATTTCTAAATTTCATAGAAGAATACTCAATGAGTGTTGACAAATAAGCAATGTCACACTGCTACAGAAACACAGCTGATCTGAACTATAGTGAAGCTAAGGGACCAAGGTTCTTCTCTTGAGAGCACTTTGCTATTGAAAGTCTTCATGTCAGGATATACGTCTTGTTTCCTTGGCCCCTGTCTGCTGTCATACAATTTCCTGTGACAATACCAGAAAGCATATTCTCACAGGAAATTATATTACAGCAAGCAGGAATTAAAAAGTGGCCTTGATTTGATCATTGTGTCTTAAAATTTTGGTTATATGAGTATGTATGGATATGGATAAGTATTAATCTAACCTTGGTGTCACCAATTAAAAGGAGAGGAAAATAACCCCTCATCATAAGAGTACTTCAACATCTTGAAGGGAAGAGAACTGGACAAATTTATCCTTCCCCCTTAACTCATCCTGCACCCCCCTCCCACCTCACATATTTGCTTTATTTCTTGGAAGAGCATAAAATTGTTCTGCACTAGGAAATTCTGTTTTGAATAGGTTGCAATTCTCTCCACACACAAAGTTTGCAAAACTTATTCTGTGCCTTCACAGAGTATGATCATTATATGAGCAAATCAAGTAACAGTTTTATGTGCAACTAATAAAAATGATGTTTTCTCTATATAAGGAACAAATAGAAGCAATTCCTATTTTTCAAATCACCCCCAAACTTTTCTTTTCCAATTTGTTTTCTGTCTCCCACTATAAAAAGTTCCCCAAAGTAAATGCATGATTTTATTTTGCCCCCATGGCTTAGAATTTTATACAAGCTTGATTTGTCCACATTTGACAAAACAGAAAAAAAAACTGTTAATAAGTCTGTTGTTCTCCTTCGTGTTTACTCAGTTACCTTTGAACAGAATACTTACAAAACCCTTCTGCCTACAAAGAGTTTGGAAAACAACTGGTGCTCAAAATTTACTTGTTGAATGAATACATATCCTCTAACGATGTTAAAAAGCAAGAGGAGCTGACATTATAGGGGATATTTATTGCTCTCTGGGTAACTATACAAATCAGTTTAACAAGCATTTATTTAATGCCTCTTATGTTTTCAGAAAAAAATAAGCAGAAACTAAAGCTTTATATATTGATGATATATTGGTTCATAGAGCTGATTTTCTCTGTTCCCTCCTCTAAAAACTTTAAATCCTTGGTTCTTTACACCGTGCACTGTGTTCATATATTCTTTTGCTAAAAACAATTACAACCACCAAGTTATTTGTAGTCTGATCAGTCATGAGTGGTGCCTGCAGAGACTTAATCTCCTTCACCCACTCCCGGTGGTTAAAAATACTTGGAACTCAAGGTCATAGCAACAACCTGAGCTTTGCTAGCAAGTGACCTTTCCCCACATGATCCAGTAGAAAAGAGATCTTCTCCATGAAAACACGTAACTCCAGTGAAGAGCTAATGCCGTCCTATCCTGAGTTCTACTTTGATCTTTTTTGATAGTAGAGGGAGTCAACCAATGTGATAATTCCATACAAAAAAATGAGGGAAAACATCAACGTCTCCTTTTCAGGGTTTAAGTGTATCAGCACTAAAAGTCCTACTTTTTCTTCAGCCTTTGATTTTCTGGCTTAGAGAGATGTTTAAAATCAGCTTCTTCTTTGTAAAAATGGGAATAATAATGGATGAAACAAGAACAACAGGTGGTTAGAGAACTGGGTAGCCTAGATTATAGCTAAAATGTGTCTGGTGCTAACTGGTAGTATGGAAGGAGGAGCAGAGTGATACCATGATGTTACAGGAGAGATTTCCTGGAAGAGGTGCTACCTGAGAAAGACCCCGAAGACTGGTGAGATATACCATGAACTCGTTAGGGTGAAATGTTCCCACCCATGAAATAATGTTTACCCATAGAAGTAAATATTGAACTTAATCTTACAGCAGTCATTCCCTAGAGGCAAAATTGTTGATAAGAGACATTTTATATCAAAGTGATTGAAATAAACTCTTTTTCTGCTACTTCTCTTGGAATATTAAAAGATTTCTCTCAAAATTCCATCAGAACAATGCCTGTTGGATGTTTCTTTTGAAAACAGCTGGACTGATGTCTGTCTGGTGCTTATTAGAAAATCAAGAATGAAGATGATGTGTTAAGCTGGCTGATAGTCCAGGCTAAATTCTTGCAGATCCTAATATTTAAAATAAGCATGAGAACCATTAAATTAATCCTTAGGTAGATCATCTATTCATTGTCTTAAAGCACAGAAAACCTAGCTGTTTTCTTAGCAGAAAAAAAGATTGAAAGGAACATGAAGCAAAAACTCTTTTCATTTGGTATTCATTGGCCCATTCCGTAAAAATATTTACAAAGTGTGCCCATTGGGGAAATAAACTTGTTTCCATCCTACCAACTTCTCTTACTATTTTAATATATAGTAATTTGATTCTACCTCATATAAAATGCGAATTCTGTAATGACTTTCGTACATATTTTAATTCCTTAGATTTTACTATAATTTTATTCGGGCAGAAGAAACTCTGTATTACCTAAGACTAAATATAACTGAATCATATGGTTCCTTGAGAGGAGGCCAAGACAATGTGTTTTTCACAAAACCCATCTTTCAACAGGGTATACAACAGGCCATACAACAGAGCCCTAATGCAGCTTTTTTACAGGAGATTCAACAGCAAACCACCGGCTGTTTTGTCCAAAGGATTTGAAATTTTGCTCCATTTGAGGCTTAATAGAAAATAAAGTATGAAATCAGATGTTCATATCTGCATTAGTGTTATCTGGGGGCCAGAGTTAAGACACAGGAGAAAAAGCCCAAGTCCCTTTCCCAGCTAATACCAATTGTTCGTTTTTACCCCCAACCCCAGGCTTCATAGAGGAAGCAGTTTAACATGCTAAGAAGTAACTTGAATCTGCCATACACCTTCTTGTTTCATTTGAATCCATGAGTTATAATATTCTGGCTCTTCTGAACACTGTCCAGGTCACTGGGAAGGTATTTTTCTTTACTTTTCTTTTTTAAATTTTTTTCAGACATATTCTGTAACTTTTCAGGCCTTTTAAGTACTCCAGAGACAACACTTCTATTCATGGACTGACAATTAGATTAGGCCATTCCAGCCTTTCAATTCGGTCAAGCCAGTCAAAGTCACCAGTTGTCAAGGTAAGGACACTATCTGCAAAATTCCTATTTAAATCCATCAGCTATAGAATCCTAATGCCAAATTTGCATTTGCTATTCATTTGTCCTAATATCACAGACTCCTCTATAATTACAACTTCTATTCTTGTTTCAATGTCCACCTCAAATCTCACCTCTTCCCAGATTTTTTCCAAACTATAACAACATTTGATTATGACTGCCTTATTTAAACTGTTTTTACATTTAAAAAAATCTATTTACACAGATAGGCTACTGTGGATTAATTAATTTTTTTCAATTTATGTGCTTTATTTCTTATCATTTCTAAAGCATCCAAGGGCTCTAAACTGAGTACTGTCCCTGTCTCAATAGGCAATGATAATGTTTTTAAATTATTTTTTATAAAGCACTGTATTATTTGCTATCATTGAGATTACCAATATAAGCACTAAATACAGAAAAGGTTTAAAATTGCTTCCTTTACAGAGTGGTACTGAGAGAGAGGAGGAGTAGGACTAGGGAATATTGACTATTTTATTTTTTTACTATTTGCTTACAACATTTTGCTTTTAAAAATAGTTCTAATACTCATTCAAATTTCTTTCCAAAGAAATTAATTGTCAGGGGTAAGAGTTTAAGTAGACAGACAACAGGATGATTTTACAATAGTTCAGGAGAGAGAGAACACTTTTTTCCTTCAGTCAGTAGGCTATCAAGTGATCTAAGTCTGAAAAGAGAAGGTGGGAGGACAACAGTGAAAAGAAAGAAAAATTAAGTGCAGGATATTAAGTCCTGCAGGAAATTAAGTGCGGAAAGAGCCTTGATGCAGCCAAAGATAGATTTGTACATTAAATTCAAAGCATTGTCCTATTAGGGCACAGGGTTTTTGAGCGTTATCTAACAATGATTTAGGAAAAAGATGTCTAGCTCTGCTAAGAGCTGAAAGCCAGTCCAAGCAACAGAAAGATGTGCAGATAAAATCCTTGCCTGAGTCAGACCTTGTCCTCAGGCACACACACACTTCCTTAGCTAGTAAGAGCAGGCCGTTAGAGATAAAGCTGGAAGGTGTACAACCTCATTTGAGAATTCTTCGAAAGCACATGGAACAAATTTAACCCGTTCCATCTGTATGCTTGAGGAATAAGCAGTGATCTTCCTATGAAATGTTCCAGTTCCTTCAGAGACATGCAATTTAAAAAAGCAGTAAATATTATGCTATTGTGTTAATGTTCAAATTGGCACAATTCAGAGGTAATAAAGTCTCTCAGAGTGCACCTGTGAATGGTAGTAAATGTCCTAGATAAAAATTATAAGTACACAAGTTATCAGATTACTTTCACTGCCAATTATAAACCTACTGCTCTTCATATTTCCTATTTGCTTTTGTTTCCCTTTTCCTTATTTTTTTTTAAATATTTCCCTCAAACAATACTTAAATGAGATAGTTTGGAGCTTTTAAGGAAGATAACTGAATGAAAGAATAGATTATATATTAGTATCTTTTCATAAAAACAAGTATGAACTTCTGGTAAAAACTTTTGCAGTGAATGAAACCATGATGCTTTGAAACACATAGCAGTAGAATTTAAAATAGCAAATGAAAAGAATATATATGGACTCAGACACAGGAAATAAGTTTCTGAAACAGAATTGAAACACAAATCCATGAGCAAGGTTGTAGCCACAGTCCGGCTGGAAAATAAGCAGTGATAGGAGAAATTCAGCTTCTGCAGGTCACAGAGGACTAAAGCAGTTCTGATGCAAGACAGGGGCACTGAAGCGAGGCTCACTGCTTGAAATCACCCTGTACTCCTAAAAGAAAATGGGAAAATATTTTACCAAGTTGAGTCTACAGCTTTTAGACTGTAGACCTACCATAGATGGAAGATAGATATAGTCTAAAAATCCAGACACTTATACAAGGTTCACCACATGACTGAATCTGAGATACCCCACAATTTAGAAAAGAACCCCCAAATGTCATTATGGCATGCCCAAGAGATGAGTATAAACAATTACAGAGTCTCTAAACACAGATGGTGATGTCTTTGGTACTAACAGATTATATCCAGTCTGAAGTACAACCAGAAGAAGAGAAATAAATAGAATATACAAAAATTTTCTCTCAAATTATCTTAAAAAGCAGACAAAACTGACAGTGTAAGACACTCCACTATGCCATTCTCAACAGACTATTTCAACAACTAGCAAAAACAGGCAAAATTATCTTTATCAAAACTCAGGAAAATAGTTAAAAGGCTTAAGTAACTGGGCAAGTGCCAAAGCAAGAAAATGCACCTTAAAAAATAGTAAAAGTAAAAAACCTACAGCTAACATCACGCTCAAGGGTGAAAGACTAAAAGCTGTCTAAGATCAAGTACACAAGGAAGCCACTGTCACCATTGTTATTCAACATTCTACTAGAAGTTCTAGCCAGAGCAATAAATCAAGTAAGAGAAATAGAAAGGAAGAAGAAAAGCTTTCCCTATTTGCAGGTGGTGTGATCCTATATACAGAAAATCCTGGAAAATCCACAAGGCTACTAGAGCTAATAAACGTATTCAGCAAAGTGGCAGGATACAGGATTAATATGCATATAACAGTGGTGTTTCTATGTACTAATAGTAAACAAAATGAACAGGAAGTCTAGAAAAAAAATTCCATTTACAATGATAACTGAAAGAATCAAATATCTAGGAATAAATTCAACCAAGGAAGTAAAGGACTTGCACACATAAAACATTGTTCAAAGACGTCAAAGAGGACTTAAATAAATGGAAAGACATTCTATGTTCATGGATCAAAAGACTAAAGCATGAGGATGTCAATTCTACCCAAAGCAATATGCATATTTAACACTCCCAGTCAAAATCCCAACAACCTTCCTTGCAGAAATGGGAAAATCGAGAGGCCCTGAATAGCCAAATTATTCTTGAACAGGAAAACTAAGGTTGCAGTGTTCACACTTTCCAATTTAAAACCTATCAAAAAGCTATAATGAAACAACATGTTAATGGCATAAGGAGAGACTATAGACCAATGGAATGGAAATAAGTGTTCAGAAATAAATCTTCACATTTATGGCCAATTGATTTTGACAAGTGTATCAAGTCCAAACCATTAGGGATTGAAATAGAGGGCCAAGTCCACTGGATTGGGAAAGATAATCTCTTCAACAAATGGTGCTGAGAAAATCAGACATCCATATGTAAAAAATGAAAGTGGACCCCTACCTCACACCATATACAAAAATTAACTCAAAATATATCAAAGACCTAATTATAAAAACTAAAATTCAGAAACTTCTAGAAGCAAACATAGGGAAACATTTTTAAGAACTTATATTAGACAACAGTTTCTTAGACTTTACATCAAAAGCATGAGCACCAAAATAAAATATAGATGAATGGGATTCCTCAAACTAAAAACAAAATTGTGCATCATAAGACTTCAACATAAAAGTGAAAAGACAACTTTTGAGTAGGAGAAAATATTCAGAAACCATATATTCAATAAGGGTTTAATATCCAGAATATAAGAAATCCTACAACTCAACAACAAAAAGATAAATAATGCAATTAAAATAGGCAAAAAAAACTTGAATAGAGATTTCTGTTAAGAAAATATACAAATGGCCAAAAGCACATGAAATGATGTTTAATGTCATTAGCTATTAGGGAAAAGCAAATCAAAACCATAGTGAGAAGCCAGTTCACACCCACTACAATGGTTACAATAGAGAAAAAAAGTAAAATTGTAAGTGTTTGAGAGGATGTAGAGAAATAGGGACACTTGTTCATTGTTGGTGAGAATGTAAAATTGTCTAGCTGCTGTGGAAAAGAGTTTGGTGGATTCTCAAAAAGTTAAGTACAGTTCATCAAAATTTCAAAGTTTTGTACTTCAGAGGACTTTACATTAAAATAAAACGACAGCCTACACAATGGGAGAAAATATTTGGAAGCCACATATCTGGTAAAGGATTAACATCCAGAATATATAAAGAAACCCCTCCAATTAACAGCAAAAAGAGCCAAACCATTTTAAAAAATGGGCAACAATTCTGCAAGGAAAATTGTTGCCCTCCCCACTACTTTGTGCAAGCCATTCAGGGGTGAAAATCTCCCTAAAAATGTGGGACTTGACCCCTAGGATGAGTCTGACCTGGGCACCAAGGGATTGACAACACCTTCCTAACCAAAAGGAGGAAAAGAAGTGTAATAAAATAAGGCATCAGTGCCCAAGAGAGATCAAATGGAGTCAAGGGACTATTCTGGAGGCTACTCTTATGCAAAGTTCAGTTACATAGTGCTAATTGCCATGGCTTGCTAAACCCCAAACAATATGACTCCTAAGAACACCTCGGGCTCCTGAACTGAGATTTTATAAAAATGTCATGCCCTAGGTTTTTTTTCCTGGAATATATAAATAAATCCTCAAACTCAGAAGAACCAGCCTCTCCAAGATTATCGATTAATTTCATCCCCTCATCCTTTAGTGTGGACACCCCTTCTCAGCAGGAAAAAGTCACAACATGCGTTGCTGAAAGATCCCTGTAGATTGGGAGAAGGATTAAAGGAGGAGGAGAAGGTATAACAGAGAGAATGGGATTTAACAAATGAGTATGACTGCTGAATTACTATATTAATATTCCTTCTAGCCTCCAGTGTTTCGAAGCAGCTAGAAGGAAAAAATCTGAGATGGTAGAATGGTAGCCCATGACAAACTCTGGGTTCTGTTCTGTAACTACTTGTTGAAGTGTACTTTAAAAACTATTGCTTTTTTCTTTCTTTGTTTTGTATATATGTTATATTTTACAATAAAAAAGTTTTAAAAATGGGCAAAAGATTTGAACAGACGTCTCTACAAAGAAGATATATAAATGGCCAAAAAGCACATGAAAATACACTCTATATCATTAGCTGTCAGGGAAATGCAAATTAAGACAACAATGAGATGCCATTTCACACCTATTAGAATGACTGCTATTAATAAAAATGGAAACAAGTGTTGGAGAAGATGCATATAAGTAAGAATACTCATTCTCTGCTGTTTGCAATATAAAATGGTGCAACTGCTGGGGAAGACAGTTTGGCTGCTCCTCAGAAAGCTAAGTATAACCCAGCAAGCCCTGTACTAGATATATACCCAAAAGAATTGAAAACAGAGATTTGGACAGATATTTGTACATCACTGTTCATAGCAGCATTATTCACAATTGCCAAAAGATGGAAGCAATCCATGGAAGCAATCAGCTAATGAATGGATAAACAAAATGTTGTATATACATACAACAGGATATTATTCAGCTGTAAAAAGAAATGAAGTCTTGATACATGTGACAACATGGATGAGCCTTGAAGCCATCACAATGAGTAAAATAAGCCACACACAAAAGTACAAACATTGTATGATTTCACTGTGTTGAAAAAATTAGAATAAGCACATTCATAGAGTCAGAATCTAGAATATAGTTTACCAGGTATGCCAGTTTGAAAGAATTTATGTCCCCTAGAAAAGTTGTGTTTTAATCCTAATCAATCTTGTGGAGCAGCCATCTCTTTTAATCACTATTCAATAACATAGGTTGGAAACTTGATTGGGTTGTCTCCACAGAGATGTGACTCACCTACTTGTGGTTATTAACCTTCCATTGGAGGGAGATGTCACTCCACCTATTCCAGGTGGGTCTTGATTGTACTTTGGAGGAGGAGGCATTTTGGAGAGAGCTTGAGAATGATGGGACAGCAACACAGCAGTCACGAGAATGATAAGAGCCAGAGCCTATGCAATGAGAAACCTTTGGAGATAAAGAAGGAATATACCCCCAGGAGAGCTTCATGAAAGAAGAAGCCTGGAGAGAAAGCTAGCAGACATCACCATGTTCGCCATGTACCTTTCCAATGGAGAGAGAAACCCTGAATGTCATCGGCCTTCTTGAACCAAAGTATCTTTCCCTAGATGGCTTAGAATGGACATTTCTGTAGATTTGCTTTAATTTGGACATCTCCATAGCCTCAGAACTGTAAACTAGCAACTTAATAAATTCCCTTTTTTAAAAACTGTTCCATTTTTTGGTATATTATATTCTTTCAGCTAGCAAACTAGAATACCAGGGGATGGGGTGGGGATAGAGAATGGGAAGTTAAGGTTTAAAATGTACAAAGTTACCATTTGAGATGTAAAAAGACCCCTGAGCCTGAACTTCCCACAGGCAGGAGTCAGACTAGTAAAGCTGCTCAATTGCCAGGAATGAAATATTCTCCAACGCCATCTTCAAAAGTGGTCAAGGAAAATGGTGTAAAAAAGCGCACAGCAGAGGACAGAACAAAGTACCTTGGGGGATAAAACGGACTGGGGAACCACTCTCAGGAATTCAAATTGGAACCTAGTCAAGATACATTCTCAGCCTTTAAGATAGGGGTACCTTGCAACATTTGCCCACTGGGATTCAAAATTGTTATAGATTGGTGACTGCTCTGTGTCTGATATCCGTTCCTTTTTTGAATGAGTTTATTACAGTTTTCCTGTAAATGTTTCACCATTGTATGCTGAGACTGGGGGATAGATGAGTTGTCTTTTTAATTCATAAGTCTTTAGATCAAGAGGAGCTACACAGGATCTAATATAGATAAAAAGGCCGTGGATTTAGATCCTGATGCCTTGATTGGATGAGAGTTTGGGGATGTAATAAGAAGGGGTTGAGTGCTTTGTATGGGAGACGTGTAATCATTGTAACCTAGTGAGTAGAGAGCCTGTGGTAGATTTCATCATTGTTGCTATTTTCACTCCTCTCTACATCCATACCTGTTGTCGTGTAACTTTACAGTTGCTCCCACTAGAAGCCAGGTAAACTACTCTGTCCCAGATTCTGCCCTTGACAATTTGTCTTACTTTGACCATTAGAATATTAGCAAATATCACATGATCAGGAATTTTTAACATATTCTAGTGAGATTGACCTTGCTCTCTTTCATTTTTGCTTGCATAGTCCATTGGTCCCAGAAGAATGGAAGATGTGTAAAGCAAACTGGAACTGAACTCACAGTCTAAAACCAAGCCCAGCTGAGCACAAGAGAATCTTAGCCAAATGCTTGTCAACTCAAAGATGGATGAATATAAATAATTGTTTGTAATTGTAATCCACTAAGTTTTTTAAAGCACTGATAATGTGGCAATAGTTTATTAAAGTCTACCTCTTACCACACAGAAAAATATATATTAGGCCGTTTAGAGAGCTGAATCACAAATGAAACATTTTTAAATATATAAGCAAAAATAGAGAAAGATATCTTAAGAATTTCTTACAGAAGAACTCAAAAGCACAAACTGTAAAAATTTTGATTATTTTTCCTATATTTGATTTAAAACATCTGTTTAGTAAAAGGTATCAAAATTAAGTTAAATACAAAACACAGACTGGAGAATGTATTTGAAATATTTGTTGCTTACACTCATCAAAATATTATTATCCAGAGGATTTAGGAACAACACAATAAGGAGAAAGCTAAACAAATAATAGAAAAATGGGCAATATAGCTATGGGCATGCCTTCATAGAAGGGGAAATCTGAACGGCCAATAGTTAAATGGAAAGATGTAAATCTCTCTAGTAACTGAGGAAATGTAAACAAAAATGACAATGAGACATTATTTCATACTTATCAAATTAGCAAAATTTGTAAAAAGCACATTTTTGGGGTGAAAAAAAGCACCCAATACTAAAGCTGCATGAAGACATGGATTAATGGGCTGCCATAAAATTTAAATGGGATTGTAAAATGGCACCAGCACTTTGGAGAATATCTGGCAATGTCTAGGGAAAATAAGACCCAACAAAAGTCTCTGCCCTGTGTGAAACCATACTGGTACCCAAAATGCTTTCAGTCCTTGTGTTAGACAAGTCTGAGACCAGGCATACTCTTCTAACTCTATGTTAAGCAGTACTTAGCCAATTACTCCAGGAAATATTTGCTTCTGGAAGATAAGACTGTTACCCAACGAAAATAACTTCCTAATCAAGTCTTAATAACTTTCCCATCAAGGCTGTGCCCATCAAATTATTATGTCATAAACTCTACCCGATCCCAACTAGTTTCCTGCCATGTAATATATATCTTAAAATATCTAGCTCAGGCCCTATAAATATCCTCCCCTAATTTCACCATTTTGAGATGTTCTTAAGATTCTGCTGTGATAGTGTTCTTTACTGCAGTAGGTCTAAGAAACTTAACTATGCTTGATCGACAGTTTTTTTCTGTCCCCAGAAGCTATTTTGGAGATCTGACACTAGTAAAGTTGAAGATCCATATAGTATAAGACCAAGAAATTCCAGCTTCAAGTATGAATCTTAAAGCAACATGATCCAAACTATGGATTGGGAGTAATTGTGCATTGTGAAATGGATTGGGTGAGCCACAACCCAAGTTTATTTTTAGAAGAGGATAAAATGGAAATGGGATGGAAAGAAAATAGAGAGTAAATTAAATTACTTTATAAACTTTTGTTTCTCTATGCATCTCAATGTGTGTGTGTGTGTGTGTGTGCATGGGTGCACATGTGTATTAATGTAAATACACATTAACATAAATTATGACATAAAATGTATTTCTTACTATGGGTAAAAAATTTGAAAACCACTGTCTTAAATAAATCCTGGCATCGATGTACATGAAAACTCATGCACATTCATTGCAG
>PVIY010036983.1:12778-25134 GCA_004026745.1 Myrmecophaga tridactyla
AAAAAAAAATTCAGAGCAGTGGTAGAATGCTCACCTTTCATGCGGGAGACCTGGATTTGATTCCCAGACCAGGCACCCCAAAAAAAAAAAAAAAAAAGATTCAGAGCAATGGTTTTCTTTATGGAGGGTAGAAATAAAGGAATGAGGAAGCATGGGAGAGAGGTAGAGAGAGAGGGAGAGAGATGAAAGGAAGTGAGAAATGGAAGGAAAGGAAAGATATGAAGTAGGGGTCTTCAAAGTATTTTGACTTCTTAAAGAATATCTGAGGCAATTATGGCAAAATGTTAAAACCCAATAAAGAAAATAAAAAGTATCTCACGTAGTGTTTCCTACATCTCAGGCACTGCCAAGCACTTCACATATTTGCAAAGCTATTTTTTTATTAATTCTTTTTCTGATACTTTTCTCTATGTTGGAACTACTTCACAATTTAAAAAATAAAAGCAAGGGCAAAATGTTAACATATCAAATTTAAGTGTGGATATATGGACGTCCATTATATTATTCTCTATAATTTTCTGTATGGCTGAAATCCTGCATTAAAAAGCTTTTTAAAAATCAATTGTTATGACGGGACTGATCTTCAATCCTTAATCTAGGACCCTAGAATATAGGAAATACAGCAAAGTGTTTATGGTGACCTATGCACAAATCTCTAAATGTCATTCTTTTCCTCACCAGGGTTCCAAAAGAATGCTCAGTGTTGTTTTGTAAAGAAACAGACTGGTTATATATTGAAATTATAGGAGTATAGCTCCCCTCAGAGGAAACACAGGCAAGTTGCAACAAAGCCGGATTTTCTAACTACCACCCCAATCCTGAGCCTTCCAGGATGATATAGTGTCTTCATCTCCTCTTCTTCTCCAAACAAGTGAAAGGCATATTCAGAAAATGGTGGCCTAGAAAAGACCTTGAAGTTCCCAGGCATACTTTGTAAAGAGGGCAGGATTTTAGGAAAACAGAAATCAATAATGTCACGCTGGGTGGGCTGTAGGAAGAAAAGAATGCTTCAGGGTGAAGCTTCATTTTGACAGCCCTTTTTGTAGCCTTTACATCTGGAATGTTCTCACCAATCTGAGGCTCAGATCACAAATGGTTTTGTTATGAAGTAGAAACAGTCAAAGTCAAAATAGTTCATAAACTTCAAATGAGTTATAACTTGACGACAAGCTCTCTGAGTGAAGATGCATAGCTTCTCTTTGAGTGGTTGTTTGTGTTGGGACTGGAAGCAGCTTGGCTCTGTTAAGGATGATTCTCCAGCTGGACCATTGATTCAAAGAACTGACCAGTTGTTTGATGAAACTAGCTGGACTAGCCTCTTGTTTTGATATCATGTAAATATAACCCAGATCTCTTCTCAGTTCTGCGCCTTCCCTCCTGGAAGAACTTAGCTAAGAGCTTGGCTAAGATACAAAACTGGTGGTCAATTACAACTCTTTAAGACTCAAAGCAACACAGTATCACTCTATCTCTCTTAAATTATAAGGATTTCCTTTTTTAAAAAGCAATAAAATAATGTATAGATTTTCAAATGTGGTTTTAAAGACCATATTCAAAAGTACATATAATGTAGGCTCATTCAACATAAAACAAGAAGTATTTAATAATAAAAAATAATAATAGTAATAGTAACACAAAATAGTTTTCACTGGCTGTTTACAACATGCCAAGTACCCTTCCAAACATTTTTATAAACTCTTTCAACATTCTTGTAAGATAGGAATTATTACTCCCATTTTATAATT
Source organism: Myrmecophaga tridactyla (assembly GCA_004026745.1). Classification (NCBI taxonomy): domain Eukaryota; kingdom Metazoa; phylum Chordata; class Mammalia; order Pilosa; family Myrmecophagidae; genus Myrmecophaga; species Myrmecophaga tridactyla. The sequence continues at coordinate 14,524 of PVIY010036983.1, forward strand.
TAGGGAATTGGAACCTTAGAGATTATTTAGTTCAACCTCTCCTCTTACATATGAGGGAATAGAAGTCTTAGCAGGCTATATTGTTAACATAAGGAAGTCTACTTGGTTCCAGAAAGACTGCATTCTCAAACTTTGGAAGAGACATGTATAAACAGAAAGAGAGAAGAGAACACTCACCTATGCCTCCAGAGCAGCTAAATCAAACCTAGGCTCATGGGAGGACAAAGGTTGACGCCATTTCACCTTGGCCTCCAGAGAAGGAAACTTAGGGCTGGAGAAGTCAAATGACCAGGCATTTATCAAATGTCAAGACTGAGATGTAAGGGTTCAAGTCTCTAGACTCTTGGCCTAGTTTCTTGCCTTGAATTCAGCTTTCACTCTCCATTGAGTTTTTCACCTCTGATTAGTTGAATTAGCTTTTCCTCCATACTTTTCAATTTCATTGGAAATGTTTTCACTTGCCCATTTGGTTTCTAGGGCAAATTTTGTTTTGTTTTTTCAGAAAAATTTCAACTCAAATCAGATTTTATTTATCATTTTACTAAAAGGAACTCACCAAGACAAATCTCTAATTTGATTGGCTGTTGGGGATTTCTCACCCATTTGGAGGCCACCTTGCTTTTCTGTTTGGCTTTTGCAGCATTCATTAGTTGCCTTTCCACAGACAGTGTAATGACTGGAATGTGGAAACCTAGGTGATGTAAACCCTTTGCCCTTTCCTATGGGTATATGACAACATCTCCAATGACTCCTTTCATGTGGAACAGACCTTGGCTTGAAAACATAGCTGGAAAACATCCAAAGGCTGTCCCTTTAGGAATTTATTATTGTGCTAATTAATATTAAACAGCAGGAAACAGATACCATAACTACCCATGACCCTGTCCACCCTGTCCCCTCCCCTCTGCATTTCTTTGAAAATTGCCAAAGAAAACAGCTAACTCTTTTTCCCAATCAATATTTAAGCAAAATCATACATCTTGTCCAAAGAGATTCTCTTTAAATGGAGTTCATATAATTGGGAACATGGTTTAAGTAAAGAAAACAGAAAAAAAAAATCAGGACATTTGATCATGAGTATAGGTTTAGTCAGGGCCAATTGAGCATTAAAAGAATTTTAACCCTGCATTACTTGACTTTTTTCAACCCAATATTAATGTAAACATAAGGATTGGGTTATTGTCCATATCCCGATCAAGGAATGTGACTGCACTGATTCTTTCTCATGACTTAAATATATATTGAAGGTCAGTTTGGGAAAAAAATTTTGACTTTTCTGGGAGATTCAAAGTTTCTCAAGTAATGAGACAGGTGACTATGAAATATTTTTAATTCTAATTTCATGTATTTATCCCTTGATAAATCTTTTAGCATAGAGTAGAAGGTACTGTACCTGCATCTTCTGCCTTGCCATTAATTGCCAGAATTGGTTTACCTGATATAGATACCTATCAGGCAATAGGAAACTTGGAAAGATTATTCTAATTAAATTATTTATTAGGATTCTTATCAGGGTAGTCTGGAAAGTGCATTCTTTTGAAATCCATCATAGAAAATTAAATTTGATAACCCCAGAGATAAGGCTGTGCCCAGTGAAAAACATTTCTGTGGATACCTACAATTTCCAAATATATTTAAGCCCTATATTCCTAGTACAGAACAACATGGCCACTGGCATCTCAGCTTCATCATGTCTTGTTGCAATGGAGGGAGAATTTGTCCTTGTCTATAGGTTTCCATTAGGTAGCATACAGAAGATCTTCAAAAAGGGCATCTGTCTAAAAGAGAGGACATGAGGATACAGGGAGAAAAACAGTGGTAAGAAAAATTCATTGCTTAGTAGCTATGGGCTTTGAATCTCAGCTCCTTTTAATGGCAGAGCGTTTGCGTAGAGCAATGGCTCTCATCTCTGGCTTCATGGAATTATCTAAGGTGTTATTCAAAATACTGTTGGCCTGGTCCCCACTGCAGATCAATTTTATCTGAGACATTTGGAGTGGGGCCCATTCATCCCCATGCTATCAGTTGGCCCCTGTACAGGCGCTCATCAACAACAACGGAGGTAATGCAACTCTGTCCACCAGGCCTGTTATGCAAAGTGGAAAAATCAAAGCAGTAAGATATCAAGAGATCTGGTTTTAACAAGAGAAAAAAAGAACTTCATCCTTTCTAAGAGCGATCCTTTGAAGGTCCTCCTGTGTGCTCAATTATGTTCATCAGCTCACTATCTTTCTTGTTCCTTCTTCCTCACTATTGTCAATAATAATTCCCATCTCATCCGGTGGCATAACATTACTATCCAGTCAGAAGGTTTTTTGTCATTCAACATAAAGACGATTTCATTTCTAGAACTGTGATTTTCATAAGATTCAAACTCCTATTGGCCCAGGTCTGTGGACCAATCATATTATATGAGGGGCTTCAATCAATATGATCCTCATGCACTAAGTTTATTGATTTTTGAATTTCCCCTCAAGGCAGACCTGAGAAAAGACAAAAAGAATATGGAAATTGAGAAATAGAAGGGAGTAAAAACATATAGGATGTATTACTACAATGTGTACTGCTGTAGGAAATTGGAGTCCAGTCCAACTTGGAGTCCTTCTCAAATGAAGAATGCATCCTGAATTCTTTAACCAAGGGACTGAAAAACTGGGATAATTGTCCATGAATTCCATCATTCATTGATTGAGAGCCACCTTTGGGAACACTAAAACCCAACACTTCCAGGCTACTTCTGTCATCTTAAGCTGAGTAAACTTGGACAACATTGGAGAAATCCCTCAGGGAAAAATAGGTATCTATAGAGAGAATCTGTCAGATTGCTGGAAACTGTCCACTGCAAGTGCAGGTAAGGTTGAAGTGGGTAGTTATGGGACTGGACATCAAGGTTGTATGCCACACATTGTTTGGGTCATTTTATCTATTAAGCACAAAGCTAAGAGCTTTAGATAATTCTTCCAATCAGCCAGTGACTTAAGAAGTAATATTTAAGTAGATTTTGTCTACTTCCTAGGACCTATATTATTTTCCATTTCATTTTTAAAATAACTAGAGGCATTGTTACTGGACAACTCTATTATTCTATTATCGCTCCAACTCAGCAGTTCACTAAATTCTAGGTAGAAGAAAAATTCCCTGCAATACTCATAAATCTAGGTAAGTTGGCCATGGCCTTAAAAATGAATACTTCTACACTTTCTTTTTAAATTCATATTGTACATAATCAAGTTTCTATGATGTAGCCTGGTTTAAATTTTTTAAATGAAGAACTGTCCTGAAATTTTGAGTATAGTTCTTTATATAATGGAAATAAAGAAATTGGCCTAAGGAAATAGCCCAACCATTTTTCAGAATGTGATAAAAAATGTTTAATCTATAAAGAACCATAGTATTTTATTCTTAATATAAAATAATTCATGTTCATTGATAAGAAATAGATAAAATTTTAAAATCATTATAAAAACATTCATAATTTCACTACTTATAGTTTTTATTTTGATATATTCATATATGTTTTTGAGGACATTCTATACAATGTATCTACATCAACATTGATAGTGGTATATGTGTCAGTTTGAAAATATTACGTACTCCAGAAAAGCCATGTTTTAATCCTGATCCAATGCTGTGGGGGCAGCCATTTCTGTTAATCTGATTCAATATTGTAGGTGGAAACTCTTGATTAAATTATGTCCACAGAGATGTAGCATGCCCAACTGTGGGTGTGAGCTTTTGGTTAGATGGAGATAGACTCCACCCTTTCCACGTGAGTCTTTATTAGTTTACTACAGACTTTAAAAGGGGAAACATTTTGGAAAAACCTCAGAAACAGCAGAGCTGCCAGAAACTTCAGAGCAGAGCTGACACAGATGCTGACACTTGCAGAACGGAGTCACACATGTTTGGAGATGCTTGGAGCCCAGCAGACGTCATCATGAGATGTTAAGAAAGCTAGAACCTGGAGAGAGAGCCAGGGAAAGCCAAGAGATGAAGGCCAGCCCTGGAGAAGCAAAGTGAGAAACACCAAAAAGAACAGAGGCTGAAAGCAATGGACCCAGGAAGCAAGGAGCCAGCAGATACCAGTCACATAATTAACCAGGTGACAGAGGTGTTCCTCACCCATTGGCCTTCCTTGAATTAAGGTATCTTTTATTGGATGCTTTGGTTTGGACATTTTTATAGGCTTAGAACAGTAAACTTTTAAATTATTAAATTCCTTTTATAAAAGTTATTCCATTTTTGATCTTTTATATATCAAAAGTTATATTGATATATAAAATCAAAGGCACTAATGACTCTGTTTCCAATGAGCAAGATGTCATTAACAGTCCATGGGGTGAATTGGCAAGAGAGATATGCAAAATATCACCCCTAGATTCTGTTAATTGTGTGCTTATATGAGGCAAGGCTTTGGGTGAGAGTGTTTTTCACACATTTATGGAGTTTTGAGGCATGCTGTGGGCTGGTTGTTGTTAGATATGCTGGATACAGTCATGAGGGAAAGGGATGAGCTGAAGGCTTCAAATTTGCAACTTAAGTGCATATGAATGGGTTAAAAGTTTCCAAGTGTGCTCTGAAAGAAAATCTTATTTTCTGTGGTCATAGACATGAGATCTCTGAAAAACAGACACAGAGCCTCATTTTGTGAGTAGCAGATTTACAACATCAACTAATATCTCAACTTTGCAGGATATCTGCTATGAAAGTAAAGGTTTTGATTGGAAAAGAATGGAATTCTGAAATTTGGGACTGGGATATATGGCTTGAAAATGATGGTGATGGGAAGATGAAATCCCTGGAAGCTGCTGAGCCTTTGCTAGATAGTTAGTAATGGATTGCCCTGAGGAAAGAGCTTCCTGACCTTCAGCCTGCCTTGAGGAAACAACTTCCCAGCTTCCAGTCTACTCAGAGGAGTCTTCCATCCAACATCCACATAAAGAGATTAACCCTTCAGTGCCTGCTAACCCTGTAATCACCACCCCTGAGAAATAGCCATCACTTCTCTGTCTGGAGCAACGAATCCTGTTTCATCAGATTAAACTGCAATGAAATGCACTGAGGTAATCCACTTGAAAGGCATTTCTATTTCTTTTAATGACCCACACCCACCACCTCTCTTTTCTTCAAGACCTATAATTTGACTAAAGTCCCAATAGGCCCTGAAAGGTGATGTACAAAGTGTTACCCATGAGGAGTTATACTGCACTCCAAAAGAATTGCATGAACTTTCCAATCCATATAGACAGAAATCAGGTGTGGGAATACATATTAAGGATGTGTGAAAATGGTGGTAGGAATATAAAGTTGAATCAAGCTGAATTTATTGGTATGGGCCTTCTAAGCAGAGATTCTGCTTTCAGTATTGTAGCTTGAGGGGATAGAAAGGGCATTGACAGTTTGTTGGGATGGTTGGCTGAAACATGTATCCAAAGGTGGCAGACATTATCTGAGGTCAAAATGCTAGAATTGCCCTGGTATATGTAAATGAGGGGATACAGAAGCTTAGAGAGATTGGAATGTTATAGTGGATTTATCATGGAAGACCTGCTCACACACCCCAGGAGTGTGCAGATGACACATCTTTCACCGGAACCTTGAGAAATAAATTCATAAGACTAGTCCATCATCCCTGAAGAGCTCTGTAGTCAACCTTCTCTGTAGGTCAGATATTACTGTGGGAACTGCTTGTCACTGAGCTGGAATCCTTAAACACAATGGAGATGATTGGGTCCCAATTTGGCAGAAGACATGTGGTGACGGTTAATCACTATAGACAAGATGGGTGTGGCCACCATAATGCACAGCAGACTGAAAGCAGCAGTCAAAATAATCTGACTCATGGAAACTTGTGGTGACAGACTTGAGACAGTTTATAGACCCAGAGCCCCTTGAATGAGGGGAGGGTCAATTACCCTTGGGAAAGGACACTTTAAGACTGAGCAAAATTTATGCATTTAACCTTCTTCCCAGCCTTCCCCAAGGAGACCTACAGCCTTTTATCAGGGTGGCTGTGCACTGAGGAAAAGGAAATTATTTTTGTTTGTAAACTGTTGAAATGCAATATACCAGAAACGGAATGACTTTTAAAAAGGGAATTTATTAGGTTTCAAATTTACAGTTCTAAGGCTGCGAAATTAAGGAAAGGCTATAAAAAATGTCCAAACTAAGGCATCCAGGGAAAGATACCTTGGCTCAGGAAGGCTAATGACATTTGGGATTTCTCTCTCACCTGGAAATGCATATGGCAACATCTGCTAGTTTTTTCTCCTCATTTCATAAGGCTTCCCTGGGGTGTTTTCCTTTGGCATCTCCAAAGATCTTTGGCTGTGTGAGCTCTATTGGTTCTGATGGCTCTCAAGCTTTTTCCAAAATGGTTCCCTCCAAAAGGACTCTAGTAAGAAACCCCACCTTGAATGGTTGGAAACATATCTCCATGGAAACAATCTAATCAAAAGCTACCACCCACAATTGGGTGGGTCACATCTCCATGAAAACAATCAAAAAGATCCCACTCAGTGATATTAAATCAGGATTAAAGGACATAGCTTTTTGTGGGGTACATAATAGCTTCAAACTGGCACAGAAATGATCAGATATTTCAGAAATTATTAGACACTGGCTCAGAAGTGACACCAAATCTGGGAGACCCAAAACATTACTCTGGTCCACCAGTCAGAGTAGGAGTTTATGGAGGTCAGATCATTAATGGAGTTTTAGCTCAGGTCCATCTCACAGTGGGTCCAGTGGATCTCCAGACCCATTCTGTGGTCATTTCCCCAGTTGCAGAATGCTTAATTGGAATCGACATACACAACGAATGGCAGAATCCCCACATTGGTTCTCTGACTCATAGAGTGAGAGTTATTGTGGTAGTAAAGGCCAATTGGAAGCCACTAGAACTGCACCTACCTAGCAAACAGTGAATCAAAAACAATACCAAATTCCTGGAGGGATTGCAGAGATTAGTGTCTTCTTAAGGATGTGACAGAAGCAGGGTCACATCCTGCTTCCTACCACATCCCCATACAACTCTTATTTGTCTTGTTCAGAAAACAGATGGGTCTTGGAGGGTGAAAGTGGATTATTGTAAACTTAACCAGATGGTGATTCCAATTGCAGCTGTTGTTCCAGATGTGGTATCATTGCTTGAGCAAATCAACACATCGCCTAGTACCTGATATGCAGCTATTGACTTGGCAAATGCTTTTGTCTCAATAGCTGTCAGTAATGACCACCAGAAACAGTTTGCATTCAGATGACAAGGCCAATCCACAGGGACCTAGGTCATTTCTCCCTCCCACAAGACATCACACTGGTCCATTATATTGATCATATCATGTTGATAAGACCTAGTGAGCAAGAGGTAGCAACTACTTTAGACTTATTGTTAAGGCATTTGTGTGTCAGGGGATGGAAGATAAATCCAACAAAAGTATAGGGACCTTCCAGGTCAATGAAATTTCTAGGTGTCCCGTGATGTGGGGCATGTTGAGATATCCTTTTTAGTTCAAGGATAAGCTGTTGCATCTTGTTCCTTCTACAACCAAAAAAGAGGCACAATGCCTACTTGGCCTCTGGATTTTGGAGATAACATACTCCTCATTTGGGTGTACTACTATGGTTCATTTACTCAGTGACCAAAAAAAAGCTGCTAGTTTTAAGTGGGGACCAGAACATGAGATGGCTCTGTGTCAAGTCCAGGCTGTTGGACAAGCTGCTCTGCCCCTTGGACCATATGATTCAGAAAATCCAATGGTGCTGGAAGTGTCAGTGGCAAATAGAGATACTATCTGGAGCCTTTGGCAGGCCCCTATAAGAGAAACACAATGCAGGACCTTAGGATTTTGGAGTTAAGCCTTGCCATCCTCTGCAGATAATTGCTCTCCTTTTGACAAACAGCTTTTTACCTGCTACTGGGCCTTAGTTGAGACTGAATGCTTAACCATGGGCCACCAAGTTACCATGAGACCTGAGTTGCCTGTCATGAGCTGGTTGTTGTCTGAGCCACTAAGTCATAAAGTTAGGTGTGTACAATAGCACTCCATCATAAAATAGAAATGGTATATACGAGAAAGGGCTTGAGCAGGTCCTGAAGACATAAGTAAGTTGCATGAGGAAGTGACCCAAATGCCCATGGCCCCTACTCCTGCCACATTACCTTCTCTTTCCCAGACCATAGCCATGGCCTGTTGGGGAGTTCCAGCCAGTTGACTAAGGACGAGAAAAACTGAGGTCTGGTTTACAGATGATTCTGTACCATATGCAGGACCACCTGGAAGTAGACAGCTGCAGCACCGCAACCCCATTCTGGGGTGTCCTTAAAGGACAGTGGTAAGGGGAAATCTTCCCAGCAGGTGGAATTTTGAGCAAATCACCTGGTTGTTTGGAACTTCCAAGCAGTTCTCCTGCTTGGAAGGAGAACTGGTCAGAGGTGCATTTGTATATGGACTCATGGGCTTTCCTAATGGTTTGGATGGATTTATTCATAGTAATGAATAAACTATTATTCCTAATGATCCACTAGAATAATTTTTGCTTTCTGTCCCTGCAACCTTAAGCTTTGCTTCCTGTCCCTGCAACCTTAAGTCTTAATACCAAAAGGAGGAGTGCTCCCACCAGAAGACACAACAATAATCTTTTGAACTGAAAGTTAAGACTGCCACCTGGCCACTTTGGGCTTCTCATGCCACTGAATCAGCAGGCACGAAAGAGGATTACTGTTCTGTCTGGAGTGATTGATCCCGATTATCAAGGAGAAATAGGACAGAAACTATACAGTGGAGGTAAAGAAGAGTTTTCCTGGAATAGGAGAGATACCCTAGGGCATCTCTTAGTATTACCATGCCCTGTGATTAAAGTCAATAGAAAATTGCAACAACCCAATCCAGGCAGGACTACCACTGGCCCAGAAACTTCAGGAATGAAGGTCTGGGTTACCCCACCAGGCAAGGAACCACAGTCAGCTGAAGTGCTTGCTGAGGGTATTAGGAACATGGGACGGGTAGCAGAAGAAGGTAATGATAAATATGATCTATGACCACGTTACCAGTTACAGAAACAAGGACTGTGATTGTATGAATATTTCCTCCCTGTTCTGTTATGAGTATCCTTGCATTTGTACATAAGTAAACAGTTGCTTTTCTCTTATCATATCATATATAGTTGCATTATTCATGTTATAGTATTTAAGTCACAGGATATGAAGTTTGAGTGAATTTTACCTACAGACTTGCACCTTACTTTGGAGTGATGTAGTTCATTTCTGGTTGTTTGCAGGACAGTTGAGTATTGTTAGGTGAAAAAGGTGTCTGTTATGGTGTTCTATTTGGAAATAAGCATGTTTCAAGGTGATGTGCATAGCTGCCAAGTTGGCAAGGGGTGGACTGTGATGGCTAAGTTCTGGCATCAACTTGGCTAAATGATGATGCCCACTTGTCTGGTCAGGTAAGCAGTGGCCTGACCATTGCTGCAAGGATATTTCATGACTGGTTGATAAACCAGAAGGCTGGTATATTAAATCATCAGTCAGTTGATGGTATCTGTGCTGATTACTTCCGTGATCAACTAAGTCGTGTTTCCCACCCATGAGATAATCCAATCAGCTAAAGACCTTTTCACTGCTTCTTTAGCCAGTGAGCCTCTTCTGTGGAGTTTGTCTAGACCCTTTATTGGAGCTGCCAGCTTCACAGCCTGTCCCATGGATTTTGGACTCGTCCATTTCCACAATTGTGTGAGACACCTTTATAAATCTCCTATTTACAGATATTTCCTGTTGCTTCAGTTTATCTAGCAAACCCTGACTAATACAGTACTAATGTACACATAGATATTTATATTTATAGAATATATGGTGTTCATTTTATGTATACATTTTATGTATACATTTACATTTTTATGTAGTCATGGACAGTTTTTTCTTATATTATTTGTCTTGGGTCTCAGTTTACAAAGGAATTTCTGATCTTTATTTTATATCATCCTTGACATCTGTAATGAAGTTGAATGTAGAACCATACCAATTTATTTAGCCATTACTTCTTACAGGAAATTTAGCTTGTTTGCAATTTCAGTATTATAAACAAAGCTATAGTAAATGTCCTACCAGCTAGGTTTAATTATTTCCTAAGGATAAATTTCTGGCTGTAGAATTGTTTTTCTAAATAACATATTATATCTTGATATATATTGATAAATTTCATAAAAAATATATCAATTGTTATCCCACTCTAGTATATTAATGAACCCCATTTCTCAAACTGAGGTACACACAGGACTTTAATGTGCCAATTTAATAGAGCAAAATAGCATCTTATTTTAATTTAATAGATCAAAATAGCACCTAATCTTTTTTTTTTTACAGATGATATTGTCTTTTAATCATGAAATAATTTTCACAATGATCTTGATCACTGAATTGCTCCTTTTCCAAAATAAATCAGTACTCTTTGATGATATTTGTTAGGCCATTCTAAAAGTCCCACAAGTTTTTACACTTCTTTGTCAACTTGATTTGCAACGTGAGAAATACCTAAGCAGTTATGAAAGCACTTGTCAGTAAATAAAAATGCCACTTGTCTCAAAAAAGCCCTCATTTCTTTCCTCTTTCCA
>PVIY010036984.1:0-25031 GCA_004026745.1 Myrmecophaga tridactyla
GGTGGGAGCCATTGGTAGGTGGTATCACTCTTTGGAAGCCAATGGTAGGAGGAGTGTCTTAAAAGGTAGAGTTCACTGAGGGTAAGATTGTTGGTGGCCTGTACCATCCTTTGGATGAATGCTGTTAACATTCACAGGAGGCAGGGCCCAAAAAGTAAGAATACTTTGATGAGAATAATAAAGGGGATAAATGAAACAAAGATTGATAAGAGCTGGGGGCCCCTGCTCCCCCAATGGATTGGGGTTTTCTTTAGAGATTTTCCACTGTCTTGCAGTGCCATAATGACAGATTGTGTTAGAAAATATATCCATCATGCTGTATTGACAGATGAGACTTTATGTTTGTTTAGATTGCAAAAGGGCTTAACATCAGTGGTGCAATGCTTCTGAACCTTACAGTTCTTGGCTTAGGAAAGACAGCCATTGTTATTGAAGCTGACTTCTTCACATACTGTTATCAGTTACAGAATGAAGAGATCTTGTGTTTATTTTCAGGTTTCCATGATGGGAAAGAGAAAGTAGTAAGTTTCTATATTCTTGATATGACAACACCTCAGTGCTTACACATGAAACAAAACCATACTGTGAAAGAGGAAAAAATATCCATGCACTTAATCTACAAATTTTTGAGTGACAACAGTTGTATTGTTGATACAGAATGACACAATGGCCCATTTTGTGGTAGGAAATACAGTCTGCTGAATCCTACTTAAGCTGATCCACTTTAAACAAATACATGTACAAAACATCTTTTGACAATACTGTCTCTTTTGACTTAGATTCTGCCTTACATCAATTTTTGAATTTTGGGTACTGAACATATATTCATTCCCTGTTAATCAAATTTCCTGTTAATCAAAACATTCTGTAAGTTAGCAAATGAAATTGAGAGAGAAATGGAAGACTTTGATATTCAGGACATCACTGAAATTTATAGATTGAGAGAACAATAAAATTTATAATCAAGACCCCCATTCTGCCATCACTGACACCGTGGTAATATTTATTAGCTTAACTAGTAGGTAATCATACAGTTAGCACAAGCCAGAGGTTTAAACTGCAGTACTAATGTACTTTGGTGTATGATGTAAGGAAGACATTTTATCCTTGAATTTGAGTGACAACATGGGTCAGGAACAGACAGCACCAGAGTTTCATGTAATGATGAATTGAAATATGTTGCTTTTCAGAGGAAGATAAAGAAAGTTTCTGTTTTGGGTAGGTGGGTGGGAAGGGAGGTACCTCATGCAAATTTAAGGAGAAGAAAGAACTAGCAACTGTCTATGTTTAAAGCACACATATATGCAAATCAATATAGGTTTCAGTTTTTACTGTAACATTGCAAAAAAAATGCTGCATTCTAATAATTGAAATAAATTTTAATTAATTCTATTATGAAACATCCATTACATTTTTAAAGTTAGATAATCTGTTGTAAAAAAGTAACATTCAGGTTATTTAATTTTCTTTTTAAATACCTGCATCAGAAAAAATCCTATTTTTTATTAAACAATTTCATCACTTATTGAAATGGTATTTTGAGTTTTGTAAAGTGTTTTTTTTTACCTGTATTGTTTTAGCACAGACAAATGTCTCTCAGTTTCTTAAAGGGAAAAAGTTGTCTTTTAATTAGGAAACTTTTGAGTATTGCCAATTTTAGTCTTTGGGGAAATCTAAAGATTCTGTGGTTAGTCTTACAGAAGAAATGCAGATTTGAGAAACTAGTGCCTATGATTTTAACTTATGTTTGATATTTAGTAGTAATGGTTTTATGAATGTAGAATATATTTTGTGCTGACAACCCAGAATTGTCACTTAAATGTAAGCAGAAAGCTAGGCACTCTGCTTCCAAAGTTATTTAATTTTCTCAGTGTTTGAATGCTATTTTCTGTAAGTGTATTAAGAAAAATGTAAAGAACTGGAAAAAAAGAAGAATGTGAGGAGTAATAAACTTTAGTAGGGGTTTGTAGCCCACATGAAGGGTGCTGTGACAATGAGTTAGGATCTGTTTCAGTTGATCAGCTGGGATTGTGAGATTTCCCCCAAGGTTGGCCAGTATCTTTCCCTGACAATTCCCTTTTTTATGTATAACTGAACTTCTGAGGAAGTGTATTGTGGATGGAAGGTTGGGAAAACAGAAATTGTGGACAGGGAGTCTGTTATATAGAGCTGCCTATTTTGCTTTTTGTTCAGTTTTCTCATTTCCTTTGAAAATGTCTGTGGAGGTGCCCTGGTGTCCTCAACAGTGAATCACTGCAAGTGGTGAAGATTGATGGGCTGTATGTAGTAACTTTTGAATTATGTCTGCATTTGTTAGAGGGGATCCCTTCATAGTGAGAAATCCCCTTTCTGCCCATATTGCTTCATGTGAATGAGGTATATGGCAAGCCTAGCAGGAGTCAGTGTCTAAATGAATGAGCTGGTTTTGGACAAGTGGTAAAGCCTGGATGAGGTCTATGCATTTGGCCCTTTGGAAGGACGTTTCAGGGGTAGAGCGTTGGCCTGTATTACCTGGGTTGCAGAAACAATGGCATAGCCATGAGTTGCCATGGCCATTTACAATGAAGGAGCTGCCATCTGTGAACAAGGTATTGGTTCCTTCTGGTATCAGGAACTCAGATATGTGGGCAAACAGTGAAAGGAGATCAGAGAGTATTTGAGAACATGAATATAGAGGGCTTTAGGTGTTTGGAAGGGTAAGGGGGGTGGTAGGGTTTAAGGCAGTGCAGTGAGATATAGTTATATGAGGGGCTTGTAAGAACATCATGAAGGTTTGTTGGAGCCCAGAGGGTTGGAGAAATCTGGCTTGATTAGACTTCAGGTTAAGTATGGAATATTTGGTTTGAGATGGAAAGTAGATGGGTTTTTAAATTTTATTTCATGTGGATCATGGTATCTGGCAAAATTTGGGGTGTTCATGTTCCAGACTATGGGGACTACTTGATCAAGGGAAAAGGGAAATGGAGGCAGAATAATCTGAGGTGGTTTGGAGATAGTAAGTAGAAAAATCCCTGAGAGGCTTTGAGGAGTAGAAATGAGGATCTGGGCCCCAAGATGGGGGAGGCTTTCCCTACCTATTATGGGGGTAGGGCATTTTGGCAGGACTAGGAAAGAATGAGTGAAGATTTGTTTCTTGAGTGAGCATAACAGAGGAAAAGTGGCCTCAGGCTGTGAAATTGTGATATCACCTCAAACAATCAAGATGGAGAAATCTGTTAGTGTTCCCATAAATTCAGTGATCACAGAATAAATGCCCCCCATGCCAATTAGAAATGAAATTGCCTTATCTTCTGCTGAGAATTACCCAAAGTTTCATCCTGAAAATTTGCAGGGAGCGCGATGTACACCCTGGGCACCCTCAGTCTTCAGTGGTGAGTCCCATGAAATGTACCAGGTCCTAGGCTAAGGTTGACTTCACATGAGGGACCCTTGATATCAGCATAGGTAACTGATATTCCACTGCCTTGAGGGGCATGGGGAGAATCGGACTTCCAGTGACCTGAGCATTTGCAGAGGGGGCAAGGCCTTGGTGAGGGACAAGGGTTTGGGCATTGTTGAAGCAATCCCCAGATGGGGTTGAGGGTTGCTCTTGCCTTGAGGATGGGTCCAGGATTCTCTCAGAGCAGAAGCCAGCATTTTGAAGGTTCCATTTTGGGGACAGGTTTGTTCATCTTCCCATTTGTTGAAGGCCAGCTTTATCAGTTCTACCCAGGGGTCTGTGGACCAGCCTCTAATTTTTGGAATTTTGTCTGGATGTCAAGAGCTGACATGTGTAATGAGAAGGACCCTTCTTGGGAATCAGGCTGCAAATTGCTAAATCTTTGGAGAGCTTCTTTTATTCTAGCCATGAAGGCAGCCAGGTTTTCATTTGGTTTCTGGATGACTTTACTGTGCTTATCATAATTGACTACTTTATAGGTGGCTTATTGCAAACCCATAATTAGACAGGTTATCATGAGGCTTAGGGCCCAATGGTAGCATGTCACCAAAATGGCATGTGGGGTCTTCTCAAGGGAGAGCAGTATTGCTACAGAGTTATGGGTGAGGTCCTGGCTATTCAACATGTCAGCATGATTTTGAGTGGCAGCCCAGACCCGGGTCCTTTCCTCCAAAGTCATACAAGTGGACAATATGACATAGAGGCTGCACCAAGTTAAGTCACAGGAAATGGTGAGATTGGAATTCTTTAATGAAGTGGGTGGGATCAGCTGAGTGTGACCTGAGGTACTTCTGTATTTGAGAAAGATCTGTCAGCGAGAAAGGGACATGGACCCAAATGGAACCTTGAGTACTGGGAACTTTGAAAAGAGGGAGAATGGGTTGGGGACATTGGTGGAGGCAGTGGGGTTCTGGCTGTAGACTAGGGCCAGGGTAAGGGCTGGGGAGCAGAACAGGGCTGGATGTTGTTCATTTCACCATTGGGAGAGCCAGATGTAGAGTTAGGGACAGGAAGAGAGGTACTGGTTGCTGAGTAGGGTGTGAGAGCCCTGAGGATCATTAGGAGAAATATAAGGAGGCGGAGATAGTAGAGCATCCTCAAGACAATCAGGTTCTTAAGGGGTGTTGAAGCAGAGGAGGTAGGATTTTTGGCAAAAGATGAGGAACTGGAGAGTAGAGTATGAAGGAGAAGAATCTAGTAGGTAGGATAGGTCAGGCAGAGGGAAGGGCACCTGTGAAACTTCAAGAGGACCAGAGCATATTGGATTTCACACCACTTTTCCTGCCAGTGATTATAGGTGTCTAGGTTTGTCAGAATTTGGGGATCTAGGGCCCCATTTTCTAGGTAGGAGTTTTGGTTTCCAATTTATTTTGTGACCAGAGAATATTGCATGGAAAAATTAGTCTTTTAGGTTTGAGTGAGGAGTTGAGGGTTCAAGAATTTCTAAGGGTGCAACCAAAGGAGTGTCCCTGAGGAGAGGGGCCCATATGAATACTGGGCCACCATGAGAGAGGGTAAAATAAGTAAGGTGCAGGGGAATCCTCCTTAGGTCAGTTCTACATGGAGGGAGTTCTGCTTCAGATAGGCACTGACTGAGAGGCACATGATAAGAAGAGAAGATGGGGTGTCCCCCAACTTCTCAGACTTTCAAAGGTGACCCCTAATAGCATTGGGATTTTGAGAAGGAACAGGGTCCACCAATTTGGAGCAGATGGACAGGCAAGATCCTTACTCGAATGTTCTGCAAATTGGCTGGTGTGAATGTGGGTGTCAGGCAGGGATGTCCGGGTTAGGAAATTTGTGGGTGAGGTGTTGCTCTCCTGGATTTCAGCACCAAAATGCAAGATCTGGCAGTGCAAACACACTTACAGAGTTCCTTTTGCCTAGTTTATTTGGCAGCAATTGTTAGGCAGGGTAAAGCAGGAAAATGGGGACATCTCCATGCAGGGAAAGAGGAACACCTTATATAGGATGGTTGGCAAGGGGAGGGAAAAGGAGGTGGATTTTCACATCTAGCCTGGGAGGAAGAAATTGGCAGACTAATGGGGAGTTATCACAAGCTTGTAGCTGCTGTAGCTGTAACTATCTGCCATGGTCAGGTTCCTGTGTCAATTTGGCCAAGTGGTGGTTGGGCAAGTGCTGGCTTGTCTGTTGTGATGAGGACATTTCATAGAATTAAATCATGATCATGTCAGCTGCATCCACACCTGATTCCATTTGTAAGCAGCCAAAGGGATGTGTCTTCTGCAATGAGTGATGCTTAATCTAATCACTGAAAGCCTTATAAGGAGGATTCAGAAGAGAGAGGCTTTTCCTGTTTTGACTGGTGAGCCTCTCCTATGGAGATCATCCAGACCCGCCATCGGAATCGTCAGCTTCACAGCCTACCCTGTGGATTTTGGGCTCTGCATTCCTGCGGTCATGTGAGAAACTTTTATGAATTTTATATTTGCAAATGTTCCCTGTTGATTCTGTTTCTCTAGAGAACCCTAACTAATGTGCTATCTGAGGGGGTGTTGTTGGATAAGGGAAGCTATCATAGGAATGCAGCTTCCAGAGCAGGATGCAAGGACACTCATGAGGCTGTTGGGTGGGCTGGGGCACATTTGGTTTTGCAAGAGGCTGGTCACATCTTGTGGGAAATGGGTTCTGCCTAACAGATAGTTTCACTGACCTCATTTTTAATGGAGCCCACGGGCAGTTTCTCAGTCTGCTCTTTTGTGCCAGTCCATAGCTGGTCTTGTTCCAGCTTAAAGGTGAGTCTCACTTTTCCTCTGGATGTATTGCACATGCCAGATAAGGGTACCATTGGCAGGCATACCTGGGCACGCTTAACAGATTTAACTATTCCTTTGTCTAACACATTCCTGCATTGTTTCTGCCAGCAAAGAGGCTCCTTCTCGTTTCCTACAGCTCTGTATCCTGCTGCAGAGCATCTTTGGGCATGTTTCCTGCTAAGATATCATTTATCATGGAGCCAACCACCGTGATCTTGACCACACTGGTAACTTTTATTTCTCTCAAGTAATATCCTCAGGGTCAAGCCCTTTATACATGATTTCTTTCATGGCATGCAGAAGACCTGTAATTGAGTGAATCCTCTGTTTTAGCTCAGAGCCTGCACTGTTCAAGGGGAAATTCACGTCATGCTTGGTCTTGTTCCAGATGACCTTCAGGTCCACTAGCTCCCTGCTCATGCTGCCTCCCATGTCCTTGCCATTTGTGACCCAGGCCTGGGCCGTAGGGTGCCCATTGGAGCTGGGCCAGGGTGGCTGTGGGCTGCCGCTCATGGCTCAAATGTCCTCAGCCAAAGCCCCTGCCATGGCTTTGGTCTCTACACTCTTGAGGGAATGTGTAGGCACCTGTTCAGCCAAGTCCTTGGCCTCTGTGTCCTCGCAAAGTTCCTCCATGAATCCAGGGCCCCGCTGCCGCCATGATGATTGTGAACAATGTCCCTTTATTTTTAATGTGACAGTGTCTTTAGTTTTGATGTAGGTGATCTGTTAGAAAAAGGTTACATTTTTAAAAATCCCTCAATCAGTCTCAGTCTTTCAATTGGTTTATTGAGACCATTCAGTTTTCATGTGATTACTGATAACAGTTGAATAAATACCTATCTTATTTGTAACTTTTTTATTCCCTGTTATTTTCCTCTTTTTTTCTTCCTCTACCTTCAACTCTTTTTTTGCCTTTTCTGGTTTTAATTGCAGATTATATGATATGCATTCTCTTTGCATATTGATTATACTTCTTTTATAAAATGTTTGTTGTTGCCCTATAATTTGGAGTATACATGACAACTAATCTAAGTCCACCGTCAAATTAATTGCACTACTTTATGAGTATGCCTCACACCCATAACTTCCAACAGGTCCCTCCCAGTTCCTCCCTCCTGAGACATATAACAATGCTGTTATTGATTTCATTTATGCATAAAATATGCTCACCCAGTACAGGGTTATTATGATTTTTGAGTGCTTTTCTGTGAAATCAATTAAGAATAAAGTAAGATACTTTATCTTTAGTATTGCTCTAATTTGTTCCTCCTCTACTGCTCTTCCTTTTTATATGTAGATTGGTGTTTCTGATCTGTTTCAGGTTCCTTATCTCCAGAGCAGTTTCTTAAACATTTCTTGTAACATGTACACTGGAAATAAATTCCCTCTCTTTTTTGTCTGAAAACTCTTAGTTTCTCCTTCACTTTTTTCTTTTTTCTTTTCTCATGGGCAGGCACCAGGAAATTAACCTGGCTCTCCAGCATAGCAGGCAAGTACTCTGTCTGCTGAGTCACCAAGGCCTGCTCTCTCTTTCACTTTTAAAGCACTATTTTGCTGATACAAATTATAGGTTGATGTCATTTCTTTCAACAATTTAATATTTTACTCCACTTGCTTGCTTTGATGCTTTGTAAACAGAAATCCAATGTAATTGCTATCCATTCCATCTATTGATAAGGTGTTTTTATTTCCTCTGTCTTCTGTCAAAATTAGTTTCTGTCCTTGATTTTCTGCATCTTGACTACATATCTGTACATGCTTGTTTCTTTTTCATGTAACTCCTGTTTCCCTCTAAGTTTACTGTGGTTTGCCATCTGCTATTAATTGTGTGAAACTTTCAGTCATTATTACTTCAAATATTTCTTCAGTTCATTTCTCTTTTTATCCTCCTGGTTTTTACATTACAGGTATATCACACCTTGTATAATATTCAAGCAGTTCATGTATGTTCTGTTTCTTTGCTTAATTTTTTTTTCATTTCTATTTGGGAGGATTCTCTTGATGTATCATCAAGCTTACTGATTATATTCTTTTTTATGTCCCATCTAACAATGTGCCTATCTAAGGTTTTCTTAATTTTTTCCTTGCTATTTTTGACTTGTGGCATTTCTTTTTTAATTTTTCTTATGCTTTATGTATCTCTGCTACATTACGGATCTGTTCCTGTATGCAGTCCACTCTTAACATGACTCTGAGTTATTTAGAATTCCCAGACAGACATTTACAAATTCTGTGTCATAACTGAGTCTGTTTCTGTTGCACACATTGTCTCTTCAAACTGTTTCATTTTTCATGAAAGAAGATACACGTTATTTAATTTTTTGTTGAAAGTCAGACATTCGTTAGGTAAAAGAACTGAGGTGACTAGGCCTCTATTCTTGAGGGTTTTGGGAACCTGTCTAGGAGTTAGGTTGTCTTTACTGTTTACTTTATATGTAGGTGTCTGAGGTTTAAACTTCTCTCAGTGCCCTTATTAACTCTCCATTGTGTTCTTTGCATTTCACAGCAAATGCCTTCTTAAATCTTGTTGTTCTTTCTGTTATATTACTTTGTTATTTTATAGGAGCCCTGTGGATGTAAGCTCTATATAGTAATAAGCTACATCTCAGTCTTTGCTCTGGGTTTCAAAAGTCCTTTCCTCCCTTTTTACCATCTTAGTTTAGTCAGGAAGGCTAGAGGTGCCTGGGGTTGGGTGTTTCCTTTCCCCATATAGGTTAGGTTCTGATCAAATGCTTTTCTTTGAGGGTAGGTGTAGAACAGAATGCTCTGGACATATTTTGAATTGGTTACTTTACACTTGGGCTTATGTAAATATAGTTGTTTCTTCCCTTGTTGAAAGGACTAGGGTTTTTTTCCTCTGATAGATGCATCTTCTTTAGGAGAAACTTTTGTAGCTTTTAGAGGTAAAACTCAAAGTGTGGAGAGCAATGTATGTGTGGAACCTCCTGGAAATTTTATCTGTCCAGATAGTCCACTCCTAAACTCCAGGAGTTCATCATTTCTAGTTTTTATACCAGTCCTGAATACAGTGTCTTTTGCTCACTTTGAGCTTGATTTTTCATATTTCCAAACGGTTTTTCCTGGGACCTCAATTCTTTGATGGGTCTAAAATGAATTGTTGATTTTTGTTATTCAGATTTTTTCTTCTTTTCACATTAAAATGGATAAGTTCCAAGCCCTTTACCATGTTGCCCTGCAAACCAGAAGCCTGCTATTGACTTCTATATTCTAGTTCTGTATTTTTAATTCCCCTTTTATTCTTCCTCTTTTTAAGACTGTAGTTGTTTTGTTTTGTTTTCTAGATTCTATATATGGACACAATATCATATGAAGGTAATTTTTATTTCATTTTAGCATAACAAAAACCTAAAAAAGTATGAATGCAGAGAATTGTACTTTATATGTTTAAAAATTATAAAGTCCTATTTTACTTACATTCTTTATTGTCTTATTTCTTAGATGTTTTATTTTATGTTTTTGAAACAATGACAATATTTTTCTTAAATGACCATCACACATATTTAAAAACCTTCATCAGTTTTTCCAGTTTCCCCTTGAGAATTAGCACTTCATGTTCAAAGAGTAAATTCAACACAAACTGGCTGTGTGACCTTGGGCAATTCAGTCACATTTTGTGAAAGCAAAATAATAGCAGTAGCTAATTCAGAAGTTTATGCGTGAACTATATATGTTAGTATATTTAAAGAATATAGAGCAGTATATGATACATCTTAACCCCTTTATATGTGTTTGGTAGATAGACTAATCAGTAAAATGGTACTCGTGGAACTCTATTTAGAGTAAAAAATACAATGGAAGTAATAAAGCTCTTTCAGTTTTCTATACCTTAGATATTTGGAATTCTATTTTACTTATAGCTCCATCTATTCCTGCAAAAACAGCAACTTGAAAGCAGATTTGCTAAGGAGAAAATTGTGGATGAGAGATTTTCAACATCCAAGTTTGACATCTTGAACTATCAGCCTTTGCAGAATGATATTAAAGCTCAAGTAAAAGTTGGAGAGTTCATCTCTGAATCTCACAATGTTCAGCTCTTTTCCATAAATGATGAACAGATAATGTGGAATGAATTCTTCAATGAGGTAAGAACCATGAACAGGCATCACAATGCTATTCTTAGAAAGAAGAATGTCTAATGGATAGGATTAGAGTAAGGTCCTTGAATTCCATTAAACAGACACTCATGCTTTTTGTCTTTTGCTTTAAGGCCAGATATTGGAACTTTCTTGGCTCAAAAATACTGGGAAACAATGTATTTGTTTTCAGTTATTGAAAACTATTGAACATGATGTCCTCATAATGATCAAGTTGAACTGTTACTCACATGGCAAGAAAAATCGCTGTCAGCAATTTCCTAAAGTGGATATATGATATATATATATATATATATATATTATGGCACAGGGAGTAACCAGAATGACTTATATGAAAGAAAAAAAAGATTACTTTGTAAAAATGATAGTCTCAGCAATGCTACTTGCTAATTTGAGTGTTTTACCATTTCAAATTACCCATCATATACACATTTATTTTAATTCCTGCTGTTTATTATGATGGAAAGAATAGGCTTTTCAAAAGCGTAGTTGCAATGACTATATGGTGGTTGAGAGAACATTGAAAATTTTGAATTGTCATTGAAAATTTGATAATTTTCAAAGTTATAAGGATATTTTATTAATCTTTTATGTTACATAGAAATTCGGCTAACTCATACGTAGTTTTAAACAATCACATACTCTTATATCTTATAATAACACCTCCTAGCTATAGACCATTACTAAATTTTGCTTTTGGAGCTACTTTATCACTTTGCTTCCCTCTTAAACAGACTCCCTCTGCAATCTGCAGTCAAAGGTGTCTATTTGGATTCAGAAAAGCAGCTCAAGAACAGAAACCATTTTGTTGTTTTGATTGTGTTCCCTTTCCTGATGGGGAGGTTGCAAATAAAACAGGTAGGCAATTCTGAAACTTATTCTGAATGTGGGAATGGCACACCATGAGAAATGGTTTGATCATTCCTAATGATATGTGTATGTAGTAGTTTCGGTGTTTTCTTTTAATTTCTTGATTTCAGCTGTCTTTATATCTGCCTTTAATCTAGTTTCTTCTCTTTCCACCTCAGTTTTTCCAAATTTCTCTACTTTGTACAGTATAATCCTAGCAAACTCTGAAGTGCACTGTTCATGCATTATCTTCTTTAATGCCCATTTTGCATATAGGGAATTTGCCAAGGTTATGTATTTATAAGGGACAGAGGTCAGGCAAAATCCAGGACTGCTAAGTCAGAGATCTTTTTAAAAACCTTCACTCTCTAGTGACAGTGTCAGTTATATTTCTAGATATCTAGTAACTCTCAGTCACAGTGCTTGATAAACCATTTGCAGTACCTAGAATAAGCTTGCTAACTAATTGTTGAATGAATAAATAATTTGTCTAACTACATTTACCTTGTAAACTTATAATTCTTGCAGCAGATTTTAAATAAAAAATTACCCTTTGTTTCCCCATTGCCTTGTTCTAGGGAACTATAATTAAAAAAAAATTAACTCAGAATCTGTCTACAAGTTAGAAGATAAAAACAATTTTACTATAGCATAAGTTTTAACCAGAATAATGTGATGTGTCACTGACAATCTGCCAAAAAGATTTTACTGAAAGACAGCAAATCTCACTCTTTTATATAGCCCAGCAAATATAACCTATTATAAACCTCTTTCAAGGTAGAGAAAATGCTAGTTCTTATTTGAGAAGACTTTACATCACCATTTGTCCTCCATACTTGTAGACAACACAGCAATGGTTCGTATTTCATTTATGCTATGTCAGTCTGTGTTTTTGGATTGGAGAGTTTTAATTAACTAATATTTGAAGTTATTACTGTAAATGCAGTACTTAACAGCAACCATTTTATCCTTTCACTTTTTATTGATTTTTCTTCCCTAGCTGCCCTGGCTGGAACTTCCAGCAGAATGTTGAATAACAGTGGTGACAGTGGGCATCATTATCTTGTTTCACATCCCAAAGAGAAGCTTTCATTCTTTAGCTAATTGCAGAGGTATAATTAAAACTTGTACTATTTGCAGATGACAAGGTCATCCATATAGGAACTTCCAGAAAATATACACCAAAGCTATCAGAGCCAATTAAAGGATTCAGCAAAGGGTACAGCATGAGCATGAGAATGCAGAGTCCAACAGTGTATCTACACTCGAGTAAAGAACAATTTAAAGACAGTTTTAAAATCTGTAAAAACTATTTGAAGCTATCCATCATGTGTGAAGAGAAATTTTGCCAGGTAAATAATTTTTAGCTGGCAGCTTTTCTCCTTCAGTACTTTAAATACACCATGCCACTTCCTTCCCACCTCTGTGGCTTCTGATGAGAAACATATCCTTAAACTTATTGAGAATCCCTTGTATGTGACAAATTGCTTTTCTCTTCCTGCTTTCAGAAATTTTTCTTTATCTTTGGCTTTTGGTATTCTAATTAGTATGTGTGTTTCAGAGTAGAGCTATTAGTTCTTATTCTGTTTAGAGTACATGGTAGACTTGGACATGGATATTAAAACCTGTCATAACCATTGTGAACTTTTTGTCACTATTTCCTCACATATTCCTTCTTCCCCTTTTCCCTTCTCTTCTCCATCTAGTGTAACAGGTGTCCTGTGGGCAGAGGTGCCAGCTGAGCCTTGATCCAAGTTCAATAGTTTCAAAACTAAAAGAATTTAGATATGAGAGGGCTATAGGCATAAGTGGTAAAATGTATTAAAAAGAGAAGTTTATTTAAAGAGAGAGTACACATTACAGTGGTTAATGAAAATGCACCCATGGGAGGAACATGCACTGAGTGGAGTGGGCCGGCTTGTTGTATAAGAAAAATGTATTTAGCAGGTTTTCATAGTAACCTGTGAATGCTAGGTGTTTTCTCTGTCTTAGGAGGAGATAGCTAGCAGAATTCTAGTTTGTTGTCACATACCTAAAATTTGTCTTTGGGAAAATTGTTAAGGCTCTTTATGACCCTATGCTTCCTGCTATTAACTAAGAGTTTGCTTTGGCCCCAAATTTTGCAAACTTTTATGGTTTAGGGTGGTTTCAATGGTTTGGGGAGGTTTGGAGGCTTTAGGGAAATTTTTGACCCTGGATGTTTGCAATGCTGTATTAGTTCCTTTGGAGCTAGATAATAAACAAGGAACTTGGAGGGGTCTGTTAACTATTTCAGAGCTGAATACGAAACCAGAGACTTACCACTGTTGTATTTTATCCTGCTTCACTAGGACACCCAGGATGTCTATGTTTTGGCTTTGTGCTGTCGCTCACATCCCCAAGGCACTGTTTTCTTTTACTTCTTTTCTTTACTCTATCTGTTCTTCTGACTGCATGATTTTGATTGTCCTGATTTCTGGTTTGCTGATTCTTTCTTCTGCTCACTCAAATCTGCTGATGTATGCCTCTACTGTATTTTTAATTTCTTCTATTTTTGCATTAAAACCCTATAATTTCTCTTATGTTTCATTTTATACTTACAAATTCTTCTTTAAGCTAACGCATTGCACCCTTCGTAATATAGTTTACTTCTTTATCCATATTTTCCTTCATTTTCTTGAATTGATTTAGGTGTTTTTTTCAGCATTGCTGATTAACTGTTCTAATGTCTGAGTCACCTGTGAAGTTTTCATTTGTTCCTTGACTGAGCAATATCTTCTCATTTCATAGTAAGGCTTGTAGATTGCTGCTGATTTCTTGTCATCTGAATATATTGATATCAGCTCTGAGACATTCTTTCTTCTTCTTGTCTATGGTTTTATTGGTTGATTGGTATTGTTGATGCTTGCTCCAAATTATTCTAGAAATTTAGTACAGACGGTATTTGTTGGATTTTCTCTGCTGTCCTGCATCTGACTCTCGCCCTGGATTTGTGATTTGATATGTAAGAGTGCACTTGTTGTGCAATTGATCCTTCTCCAGGAACCATGGTCTGGTGTTTTTATGCAGAATTTTCTCCCCAGCCTCTATAATGTTTGATTTGCTTAAATTCTCTCTCTCATTCAGTTAACTACTTCCTCTAACTTTCATATTTTACATCACTTCAATTTAAACACCTTCCCTTCTTTTTTATTTTGTTTTTTTTTGCCTGAATCTTTTCTTCATTAATATTCCCATTGGTGTATCCTGCCCTGGAGATCCAGACCATGTCAATCCCAAAATGTTTATCACTTCAGAAAATTCTGTTTTGCATTTAGATAGTCCAGCTGACTGAAACTGCCTTGTGTAAAGTACAATATTTCTTGCCAGCTGTTCTATCGTGGACTTTCTCTTTTTAGTTCCTCCTTGGGGCTCTTTTGTATGCAGCTTTCCACAGTGGTTCGGGTTCCACCCTGGGCATCTGTAAACTTAGGTCCCTGTGCCCTGATATGCTTGGAGTTCTAACTCACTGTTGTCAGTTGCTCTGTAGTCTCTGTCCATGATTGGTGGGCCTGGGCCATGATGGGACGAGTGACAGAAGTGCAGTAGAGAAGTGAAAAAGAGGAGTGGACAATAGTCCAGAATGGAATTTTTTTTGTTTTTCTTCAGTTCAGCATTGTGGAGTCTTCCTCCAGTCTTTGCCATCCTCCAGCGTTCTAAAAAATAGGATTTTCCCCTTTACGCACTGTATCTCTTGGGGGCTTTTTCAGCAGATGTCTTACATCACCATGTTGACTTCACCATGCTTGTCTTTTTGTAAAATGTAGATATTAAAGTAATTGAAATTGCAATTAGTATAAATAGGACAGGCAGGTAGCCTAGGAGACTAGTACTAAGATCATCAGTTTAGGTTTTTTTGAGTCTAGTATTATAGTCAGGTATTCTAGAACACTTAAGCTTTAAGTTTTTGTTGGAATCACTGTCTAGTCTTCCTGTAGAATTGGCATTACATGGAAAATATAAATCTACTTGAGTTCCTTATTATTTGTTTTTTTTGATAGCTGGGTGATCAACAGGACTTGAAAATATCTCACTCAGTGTGGTGTCAGACCAAACATAGGACATGGTTTCAGACCCAAATGTATAGGCAAGTCAAACCCAAGTTCAAAGAGAAAAATCCTATGTTTTTTTTGCAGTGCTTAGTCTAATTTTAGCAAGCCTGCTGGTAAACTTTAGGCCCATTTATTTTTTTTTAGTAGATTGTTGAACCTTAGCCAATGTACTAATTTAGAAATAGATTAGTCTGTTCCATATGTCATAATTTTGCAGTGTGTGAGCTCTATAATGAGCTTTTGATATCTGAGTTTATAGGTGTTAAATCTCTAACAATGAATTATTAACTTTTTATGAGATATTTTGATTTTTATTAAAGTCAAGAATCTCTTTTTTTAATGTGTCTTTTTCTATGAAAGACATTAAGCGCACTTTAATTTTGGTATATATTTAAGTTTAGAATCAAGAATTGAATCAAAAATTGATTCAAGATTTAAATCAAGTAACTTATTAAATATGTTTGAATACACTTAATTTTATGTACACTCTAATTTTAAAATCTTTTTAAAGTTATTACAACATAGGAAATTTAAGCATAGGAAAACTTTGCTTTGAGTCTATGGCCCATCAGTAAACATTATCAACTATATATTATGAGCAGAGATAGGCTAATTTTATCTGCTAAATGGGCTGATACTTAGACTTATAATTTAACAGTTAAAATATAAATATATATTATATATAGAGAGAAAAATCATGCAGAAAATAAAGTTCCATATAGAAACTCCCTCACTATTAACTCCTCATTATGTCTCTGTTCCATCAAATGAGTAAAATTTGATGGCTGCAAAATCCCACACAGCAGCTAGAGCTCTTCCCATAGGAGGGTCAGTAAAGTGAAAGCACACTGCAGAGGAGTTTTGTAACTTCCAGGTGAACCTGGAATGTTCCTGAATTGGTTCAGGTTGGTGACACATCCTGGTTACAGATGGGAAAAAAAGCCAAATCTCTCTGGAAGAAATTATCCTCTGATTAGCCCACAAGATTCTCAAGAATTGACATGAAATAAGGAAATACGTAATATAAATAACTTTGTGTAAAACATTTATAATGACCAACTAATTCAGATTATCAAGAAAAATCAGGTATATATGAAAAAACTAAAGGCTCTTTTGAAATGAAAAATAGAAGGCTTTAAAATGAAAGGAGAGTGGATGGATTACTACCAGATTGGAAAGAGCTGGAATGAGATGTAGAGCCCAGACTATATATCTGAAAAAATGGCCCATAATGCAGTACACATAGGTCAGGAGATGAAAGAGAGTTAAGGTGGATGAATGAGAAAATCTGTAATCCCAGCAGGAAAGGATGTGGAAAAAGACAATATTTGAAGGAATGATAACAGAATATTTTAGAGAGCTGATGAAGTACTTTAATATTTTTATGGGAATTGGAATATTCTAAATAGAATGAATAAAGGACAACCATATCCAGAGACTATAGTTTAGTGCCGAATCCCAAAAAGAAAAAACTTAAAAGGTTTAAAAGCATCTAAAAAACAAAAATAAACACATACAAAAGAACAATTTCTAGACTGACAGTACAGATCTCTTCAGAAGCAATGGGAACAAAGACAGTGAATCATATTCAATATGCTGAGAGCAAAAAGTGTGCATATAAGTAGATTAGCAGGTGATTTTGTAGTGGCTTTTATCTGGAATCCTAAAACCTGGTCCACAGGCAGAGTTTATGAAAGTGTATGTAGCATGATATTGCCTGCCCCATGGTGTGATTGAAAAGATTATATTGAGTATGTTTCAGATTTGACAGTTAAATTGGCTCAGATGTGCTCTTGGTGTTTAAACTTTTACCTCCCAATCTTGAGTCCACAGCAAACTCTGGCTTCATACAAATCTTATCTTCTCATCTCAGGTGCAGTTCTCAGGCTTAGTCATCTTGTGTTGATCACGTTCTTGGGCAGTACCTTGAATTAACTGGACCCTCAAGCTGAGTGGGTATATAGCTTTTCTCCACTCAATGCTTTGTATTTCCTTTTTTTTTTTTTCTGTTCATTAACATTAGGTCTTGGGAATAGCTGTGCTTTTCTCCTTTCACTTTTAATATTATATTTATTACTGAATGCAATTCTTATCAGTTGTTACTGTTTTTTGGATCGAACATGTCATCATATTGACTGAGAGTTTCAATATGAAAATTTATTCACCATAATTTCCAACCATTTTGTGACATTAAATTTTAGGTGTGGATTTTCTGCACTAAAATCTTTGTATTTCCTTTTGTTTCTGGTCCATTAATATTTGGCTATGAACCTCGTTGTGCTTTGTTGCTTTTAATTTTAATATTATATTTATTATCGATTGCTATTCTTATCAGTTATTGCTGTTTCTTGGGGCAAAGATGGCATCGTATTGACCATAGTTTCCATATAAAAATCTCACAATTATTTCCAACCATTTTTCGTCATTCTATTTTATGTATGAATTTTGTAAATTATGTATTTTTAAGAACTCAAATTGATTTGCAAAATCAGAATACTGATGCAATTGAATTTCTCTACTCTTAATTCTATTTCCTCTTTATTATTTTGACTCTTTGTTTCCTTTCTTCTAATTGGATCACTAAAGTATTCATTACCTACTTGATATGGAAGTGTGCTGAACTCTTCTCTAGGATTCCCAGTCTGTGAGTCATCAAGTAAGGCCTGTCCTATGAAGAACTTTCTTAAGAATGAAATTCCCTCCATTAACCACTTCTGGACCAATATCACCTTCTCCTCTGTTGGTGTTAATCAATTTTATTTGACAGAATTTTAATTATAATTCTCATATTTATATATCCTAAACAGCTTACAAGCAAATTTGAATTAGTTGGTCCAAATCTCAAGCTTCTATTTTAATGCTTGGTATTTTCAGAGTTTTTACAGTTTCCAGCAGGTGGCCATCAATTAAGAGATAGAAATCCAGGGAAATTCAAATGTAACACTTGCTTTACTGAGAATGGTTTTAGTTTCACAGCTGAAAACACATTCATACAATGGGTTGGCTTAAGAAACTGAAATTTATGGCTAATGGTTTTGAGGTTAGAAGGCAAATCAATGCATCAGCAAATTCCCTCAGGAATGTGGCATTCTGGGGCTGGCTGCCTGTGATCCTTGATCTTTACTTTCTCATCACATGGCAATGGGCATCGAGATGTCCTTTCTCTTATATGCCTGTTACATTGACTAACAACTTTTTCCTCCATGTGGCTTTGTAATCTAAAACCTCTAATAATTAATGATTAAGGCCCAAATTTATTCACTTGGCCCACATTTTAATGAAAAACAACATCTTCAAAAGGTCATCATTACAATGGGCTCACATCCACAAGAATGAATGTAGAGTAAGAACACATTTTTCTTGGTGCATATAATTCATAATTTTATTGGATAGAGAGACATTTCTAGCATTTTGGGGGAATTCAAAGAAGAATAAGGTTGCAGGCATTAATTTAGAAGACATAATAGTTGAATGATATCCACAGATTCCACTACTTTCTACAAACTAATTCCTTCATTTTCAGCTTAAAATGCTCTTCTGAAACCTACCTAAGTATAAATATCTCAATACTGGATGATGGAGCAAATGTCAACAAAACTGCATCTCATTTTCTTCTAACACAATTTGCTCTTTATCCCTCCGACCCTCATTATTGATTCATCAGTAAATTGTTGCACTATCCATTACTCAGTTTCGCAAAACAGCCACAGGTAAATAATGTGTGACTCCCTTTTCCTCACTATCTATGCTTTATTTTTGTGATAGCTAAAATGGTGTCCCCACATTTAAAGAACACCCCTAAATATCTATCCCTAAACTAGCTTTCTCATATCCAAAGAACTGCAATGCAGCTAGAGTGACCTTTCAAAAATGCAAATCTGCTATTATTATTCTACATAAGCTCCATACATCATTTTAAATAAATCTAGACTATTAATTTATGGCATACAGACTTTTCATTAGCTGTTGATATTTTCCTCTATGCTTATTAAAGCATCTTTCTCATTCCAATGATATAGTCTGTCCTGTGATCTTGCTTCTCCTTCCTCCTACCTTGGAGTTAGATTTCCTGTCTTCCTCTGTTGGTATCATGAATGTCTAGATTCTCATGCTAAAAGAACATATACAAAAGCAAAATGGAGAATGAGTAGCAATGAAAGCCAATAGTAGTAACATTTTATAAATGATTGTACATAAATTGTTGCTCCTAAAAACAACTGACTCATAGCACTCTTACAAAATAGAGATTAATCTCATTAAAATGGTCAGTGTACCTTCAAAAGTTTTGGTAAAGATTTTGAGGGTTTAAACCAACCTTGAATGTGTACTTATATTTTTCTTATTAAAAATGGACTATACTTGAGTCTCCTTCAGTGTGAATAAAGTCAAACTGAAATAGATACAAATTTATATTTCACTGATTTTATTTTGAAATTTTTTCAAAATAATATCATTTTAAAAATTTAACTTCTTTTTTTCCTTCCTATTTTTTCCTTTCCTATAATCCCTAAAAAAATTGTAAAATTTTATAAAAATCTAAGTGTAACTTTAAAAAGGTACCTACCACATATCCTGAAATATAGGTTATCATAAATATTAAGACCACTTTTTTGCCATTCTTTTCACAATTGAAGCTTTTTTGTGTGAAAGAATTTTCCCATTTCTTTTAGAAATTTATCAAACACCTTTATTCATACATTCTGTGTTTTTACTTCAGCATCATTTTCTAAGTTATTGACTCAGTGTTCCATTCAAATCCTATTTTCTCTACTTTTATGGATTCAAATGTAGAGTAGATGATTCATACCTCATGAAGGAAGGTATTCATTTTTAAATGGATGAAATTGGTTACAACACATTCAGAATGAACATATGATTCTATCAAAGATATATTTGTTTTATACCCACATAAGTAGAATGGCCTGATGGAATATAATAAATTAAATTATGTTCCTTTCAGATATGGATCAGTGTGTCAAGTGTCCTGAAGACCAGTATCCAAATGAACAGAGAAACCGATGCCTCCTGAAATTTATTACTTTTTTGTCTCATGAAGATTCCTTAGTTCTTTAGAGAACCCCAATGACAGGGTTCCCTAAAGAAACAGAAACAACAGGAAATATCTGTAGTTATAAAATTCATAAAAGTGTCTCATGTAACCATACGAACATAGAGTCCAAAAGTCATAGGGCAGGCTGTGAAGCTTACAACTCCAATTGAGGGTTTGGATGAACTCCACAGGAGGGTTTCACTGGCTGAAGAAGGGAGAGAGACTGTCTCTTCTCAATCCTTCTTAAAAGCTTTCCAGTGATTAGATTAAATGTCACTCTTTGCAGAAGATTCTCCCCTTGACTGATTAAAAATGCAATCAGCTGTGGATGCAGCCAAAGTGATCATAATGTAATCCTATGAAATGTCCTCATAGCAACACACAGGCCAGAATTTGCCCAACCAGAAAAACAGGTACCACCACCTGTCCAAGTTGACACAAGAACCTGACCATGTCAGTCTACCCCTTGTCAACTTGGCAGCCATACACATCACTTTTGACCTTACTTAATCTTTAAATAGAAAACAATAAAAGACATTTTTTTTTTCACAAACAATACTCAACTGTCCCACGTACATCAAGAAACACATTAGATCTCCCCAGAATAGGGTGCAAGTCATTGGGTAATATTCATTATTAAACATGATATCTTACAACTTAAATAGTATAATATGAACAAAACCATATTACAATTCTCCTTTCTGTACCTGATCATGTGGTCTTAGTTCATATTTATCACTACCTTCTTCCACTACCCATTCCATGTTCTCTTTGCCCTCAGCAAGCATTTCAGCTGGCTGTGGTTCATTGCCTGGTGGGGTGACCCAAATCTTCATTCCTGAAATTTCAGACCCATTGGTAGTCCTCCCTGGATTGGGTTATTGTGGTTTTCCATTCATTTTAATCACAGGGCATGCTAGTACTAAAAGACACTCTAGGGGATCTCTTATATTCCAGGAAAACTCTTCTTTACCTTCATTGTATAGTTGCATAATTTCCCCTGATAGTCAGGGTCATCACCCCAGCTAGTAATGTAATCCCCTTCTTGGCTTGATTCCATTGAACAGGAATCTAAGACTGCCAATTAGTCACTTTGGGTTACTCACACCTACTCCAAGGGTGTGAGTAGCCCAAAGTGACTAGGTGGCAGTCTTAGATTCCTGTTCAATGGAATCATCGTTGTTTCTCCTGGTGGAAGCACTCTCCCTTTTGGAACTAAAATCTGTAGACCAACAGAACTCAAGGTTGTAAGGACAGAAGCAAAAATCTTCCTAGTGGATCACTAGGGGTAATAGTGAGTGGTGCCACTCCCATTTCCACCCCTTGGTTCCTGGACCCATGGATCCTGGAGATGGGAGAAACAGCACCATACAGTGGATGCTGATTCAGAGGATACACAGCTTCCTGGAAAACATTACCCCAGCCCTTCAAGGTATTGCCACCTAGTTGGCTATGTAATTGAGTTTTCAAAAGGCCATCCCACTGTTCTATCAATCCAGCTCCCTCTGGATGATAGAGAACATGGTAAGACCAGAGAATTCCATTAGCATCTGCTGTGAAGTGTGCTCCTTGATCAGAAGCAATGCTGCGTGGAATATCATGATGGTGGATAAGACATTCTGTAAGTCCATGGATGGTAGTTTTGGCAGAAGCAATGCATGCAGGGAAAGCAAACCCATATCAAGAATATGTGTCTATTCCAGTTAGAACAAATCACCGCCCCTTCCATAAAAGGAGTAGTCCAGTGTAATCAACATATCACCATATAACTGGCTGGTCATCTCAGGGAATGGTGCCATTTTGGGGGCTGTGTTTGGATCTTTGCTGCTGGCATAGTCGACCCACAACAGCCTTGGTGAGTGGAAGTTCATGTTGCTGGGCCCATGCATAACCTCCATCCCTACCACCATGACCATTTTGTTCATGAGCCCATTGTCAATAACAGGAGTTGCTGGGGAAAGAGACTGACTGGCACACAGAATGGATCATCTTATTCACTTGATTATTAAAACCTTCCTCTACTGAAGTCACCCACTGGTGCACATTCACATGGAACACAAATATCTTAATGTTTTTAGTCCAGTCAGAAAGGTCTATCCATATACCTCTTCATGAGAGCACTTTTTTTTTTCCATGGGCAGTCACTGGGACTTGAACCTGTGTTTCCGACATGGCAGGCAAAACTCTGCCACTGCACCACCATCGCCCACCCATTCATCTGATGACTTTGTCACCAATTTTCCAATAATAGTCTTTCCAAGTTCCTGACTATCCAGCAAAACCATTAACAACAGCCCTTGAGTCAGTATGCAAATGTACGTCTGGCCAGTTCTCTTTCAAAGCAAAATGAACAACTAGGTGCACTGCTCAAAATTCTGCCCACTGGGAAGATTTCCCCTCACCACTGTTCTTCAAAGGGCACCCCAGAGAGGGGTTGGAGTGCTGCAGCTGTTTACTTTCAGGTGGTGCCTGCATATCATGCCAAACCATCTGTAAACCAGTCCAGAGTTTTCTCTTCCTCAGTCAATTCACTGTAAGGAACTCCCCAAGAAACCATAGTTCTGGTCTGGGAAAGAGAAGGTAATGTAGCAGAAGTGGAAACAATGAGAATTTGGGACTCATGTAACTTACTTGTGCCTTCAGGAACTGCTTTGGCCCTGTCTCAAATATACCATTTCTATTTTATGATGGGGTGGTGCTACACATGCCCAACTTTATGGCTTGGTGGGCCAGATAACACCCAACTCATCATAGGCAACTCAGGTCTCTTGGTAACTTGGTGGCCCATGGTTAAGCCTTCAGTCTCCACTAAGGCCCAGCAGCAGGGCAAAAGCTGTTTCTCAAAAGGAGAGTAGTTATCTGAAGCATATGGCAAGGCTTTGCTCCAAAATCCTAAGGATCTGCATTGTGATTCTCCTATGGGGGTCTGCCAGACACTCCAGACAAAATCTCTATTTGCCCCTGATACTTACAGCACCATTGGATCTGCTGGATTATATGGTCCAAGTGTCAGAGAAGCTTGTACAGCAGCCTGGACCTTTCACAGACCCTCCTCTTGTTCAGGTCCCCACTCAAAATTAGCAGCTTTCTAGTCACTTGATAAATGAACCAAAGTAGCACACCCAAATGAGGAATATGTTGTCACCAAAATCCAGAGATCAACTTAGGCATTGTGGCTCTTTTTTGGTAATAGGAAGTGCCAGATGCAGCAACTTATCCTTCACCTTAGAAGGGATATCTTGGCATGCCCCACACCACTGGACACCTAGAAATTTCACTGAGGTGGAAGGCCCCTGTATTTTTGTTGGATGTATCTCCCATTCTCAGACATACAAATGCCTTACTAATCAGTTTAGAGTAGTTGCTACTTCTTGTTCACTAGGTCCAATCAACATTATATCATCAATATAATGGAGCAGTGTGATGTCTTGTGAGAGGGAGGAATGATCGAGGTTCCTGTAGCTAAGATTATGACAGGGCTTAAGAGTTGATATAACTTTGAGGTAAGACAGTGAAAGTATCTTGCTGACCTTGTGAGCTGAAAGCAAACTGTCTGGTGGTCCTTACTAACAGTTATTGAGAAAAAAAGCATTTGCCAGATCAATAGCTGCATAGCAGGTATCAGGGGATGTATTGATTTGCTGAAGCAATGATACCACATCCAAAACAGCAGCTGCAATTGGAGTTACCACCTGGTTGAACTTATGATAATTCACTGCCATCCTCCAAGGCCACCTGTTTTCTGCACAGGCCAAATAGGAGAGTTGATTGAGGATGTGGTTGGAATCACCACCCCTGCATCCTTCAAGTCCTTAAGAGTGGCAGTAATTTCTGCAGTCCCTCCAGGAATCTGGTATGGCTTCTGCTTTACAATTTTGCTAGGTAGGGGCAGTTGTAGTGGCTTCCACTTGGCCTTTCCCACCATAATAGCCCAACTCCATGA
The DNA here is from genome assembly GCA_004026745.1 of Myrmecophaga tridactyla. NCBI lineage: Eukaryota > Metazoa > Chordata > Mammalia > Pilosa > Myrmecophagidae > Myrmecophaga > Myrmecophaga tridactyla. Next base: position 24,244 of record PVIY010036984.1, read on the forward strand.
GCTAAAGAGCAAATGTGAATATTAGAAATTTGTGGCTGTTTTTATCACTCTTTTATTATATTATTATACCTTTAGATAATTAGGTTGGAGAATTTTATTTTTATTAGAAGAGTAAAGGTTTAGAGATAAATCATGCAAACATTACAGAAACTCCTTATACCATACTATTATTAACATCATGCATTAGTATGATACTTTTGCTTCAACTGTTGAATCAATATTTTAAAAAAATTATATTATTAACTATAGTCCACAATTCACTGAGGGTTCACTGTGTTATACAGTACTATGGTTATTAAAACTTTTTATTCTACTTAACATATATATAATCAAGAATTTCCCCATTTAACCATATTCAAATATGTATTTCAATGTTCTCACTTATGTTCACAATCTTGCACTATCATCACCACTATTCATTACCTAACTTTTTCATTTTCCCACATAGAAGTTCTGTACAATTTAAGGATTAATTCCCCATTTCCTACTCCCACCGCAATCCCTGGTAAACTAAATTCTAGTTCCAGACCCTATACTTTATTATTCTAATTCTTTCTCTCTTTTTATTGGCATGGGCATATCCTAATTAATTCTTTTTTTTTAAACTTTTTTATTAATTAAAAAACTTAACAAAAGAACATTAATATATCATTCCATTCTACATATACAATCAGTAATTCTTAATATTATCATATAGTTGCATATTCATCATTTTTTAGAACATTTGCATCGATTTAGAGAAAGAAATAAAAAGACATCAGAAAAAGAAATAAAACGATAATAGAGAA
>PVIY010036985.1:0-25039 GCA_004026745.1 Myrmecophaga tridactyla
TCAAATGGAAGGGCACATGGTGAACACAGTCAAGATTTCTCTCTCATCTGGAAGGGCACATGGCAAACACGGTGTCATCTGCTAGCTTCCTCTCCTGGCTTCCTGTTTCATGAAGCTCCCCAGGGCATTTTTCTTCTTCCATTTCCAAAGGTCGCTGGCTGGTGGACTCTGCTTCTCATGGCTATGTCGTTCTGCTCTGCTCTCTCTGAATCTCTCTCATTCTCCAAAATGTTTCCTCTTTTATAGGACTCCAGTAAACTAATCAAGACCCACCCAAATGGGTGGAGACACGTCTCTACCTAATCCAGTTTAACAACCACTCTTGATTAAATCACATCTCCAGAGAGATGATCTAATTCCAGTTTCAAATATACAGTATTGAATAGGGATCAGAAGAAATGGCTGCCTTTACAAAATAAGATTAGGATTAAAACATGGCTTTTCTAGGGTACATACATCATTTCAAACCAGCACATGAACTATAGTTAGTAACAGAATTATAACAATATTGACACATTGACTGTAACAGAAGTATCACACTAATGCAAAAATTTAATAATATGGAAAATTGTATGGGGGAAGTATATGGAAACTCTGTACATTCTACATGATTTTTCAGTAAACCTATAACTGTTCTAACTTAAAAAATTGTTACCATGAGGCCTTGCATAACTTTCAGTTGTCAAATAAATACTCAACAGGTACTCCAATAAAGAGAAAATTTCAACTAAAGAAATTACCTAATGTTATTGGGGCTATGATAGTATCAGGAAATACAATAAAAAGAACCACACATTAGCTAGTAAACATTGGAGCTGGAACTCCAACACAATTCTAGTCTTTCCATTATACAACATTGCCTCTCTTACTGTTAGAATTCCTAGAATTTATAAATCAGAAGACAATGAGGAGAGTGAGCTCTCCCTTTTAGCAGTTATTGATTGGTTAATTTTCTCAGCTCAGCCCACCTACAAGCAATAATGCTACACTACCACACTGGTCCTATTAATTAAACTGCTCCACACTTCTTTTCCAGATACCACAACCCTGGGTTACAATAAGATGTGTGAGTATAAACACTGCATTCTGCTTAACAATCTACCATTCTATTGCTAGTTTTCTCTTCTTTTCTTTTCTTTTTATTTGGAGTAGGGTTATCCACACAGTAAATATGCCTTTTCCTATTTTTCCTTGAGTCCATGTCCACACTGTAAATACTTCTCAGTAACAAGACTAGCTCTGGAGATGTAATAGAAAATATATGTGCCCAGGATTTTCCATCAGGATGCTCAGTGTCTACTCAGCCCACAAATCAGATTGTTTTCCTAGTTCTCCCATCTAGTCCAGGTGCAGGCTTTCATGGTTTACTCCTATAGTATCACATTCTAGTTACCTCCCAGGAAGTTCTTAACTACCATCTTAAGCACCGCCACCAAGATCTCATGGCAGTCAAGACTGAAGAACTAGTCAAGGAGACCAGAAACATCAAAACCTCCTGACTGTTGTTCACTTCAGCATCACATATACTGAAATTGGAATGATATATAGAAGATTAGCATGCCCCCTGTGCAAAGACGGCATGAAAATTTATGAAGCATTCTATATGCTTGGGAATGGTTGAGGAGAGAAAGTTTATGTCATATATATGTTTTCACAATTTTAAAAAGTTAACTACAGAGATAATGAAGATTAAATGCAATAATACATGATCCTGGACTAGAGATAATAATGGAGAATAAAAGGTTCAAAAGGATATTGTTGGAACAGTTGAAAAAAGTAGAACATAGACAAAAAGCTTTATACCAATGTTAAAGTTCTTGAAATTGACAACTGTACTTAAGGTGGTCACAATATCCTTGTTCTTAGAGAAATGTACGTGGAATTATTCAAGGAACAAGCATGATATATGCAACTTTCTCTCAAATGCTTATAAAGTTGATAAATAGACAAATAGATTGATTAACAGATATATAAATAGAATGATACAGCAAAGGTGGCACAATGTTATAAATTGATGGATCTGGGTGCCTGGAAGGAGACTTTAATGTTGGAGTTTTCTGTATGGGTTTTATATTACTTTTGCAACTGTCCTGTAAGTTTGAAATTGTTTCAAAATAAAAGTTTAAGAAAAAATAACTCCTGGTCAGACCATTGCATACACATTGGATGTTTTTAAACCCTTATTATGGATTTGTATGGATTACATATTGAACATTCAAGAACCCCTCACACAAGTTCAACAATTATCAGCATTCCACCGTTCTCCTTTTATTTACCCCAACCACTCTCCATTTCCCACTCAATTATTCTTGCTTTGTTTGTTCAAATACATTGAAATGCACAAATCTTAACTGAAAAACTTTGACAAATAGATATACCTGTGCAACTATCAATGATATTGAATCTGGTGGATCTGGGTGTCTGGAAGGAGACAATGTTGGAGTTCTCGGTATGGGTTTTATATTATTTCCACCTTTTCAGAGAGTTGCCTCATGTCTTTCTCCAGTCAGTTCCTTCAACATCAAAGACAGCTAATTCTCTGATATAATTCATCATAGATTAGTTCAGCCTGTTGTTGAACATCATATAAATGGAATTACACAGAATGTGTTGGCAGGGTGGGGAGTGGAGTCTGGCTTCATTTTCTCAGCTTAATGCCTTTGAGAATCATTCATACTGTTGCTTTTATAAGTAGATTATCGATTTCTTTTTTTAATGAGTAGTAGTCCTTTGTATGAATGTACCACAATTAGTTTAACCTTTCACTTGTTGATGGTCATTTGACTCATTTACAGTTTTTAACTGTTGTGACTAAACGTGCTATGAACATTCATATGCAAATCTTTTGGGACATAAGCTTCCCTCTTTGACAAATACATAATACATAGGAGGGCAATTACTGACTCAAATGGTGAGTTTGTATTTAATTTTATATTTTACATATTTGACATTTTCCCAAATTGTTATAGTACTTTACATATTCTCCAGAAATAAATTAGAATTCTAGTTGCTTCATTTAAAAAAAGAATGTTAGTCATGCTAATAAATGTGAAGAGGTATCATTGTGGTTTTAATTTTAAATTAAATCTTTTGTCCATTAAAAAATCAGATTGTTTTATTATTATCATTGACTGTAGGAACTGTTCATATATTCTTGATACAAGATCTTCATCAACTATGTATATTGAGACTTCATCACCTATATGTATGGAGAATATTTTTTCCGGAAATGGCTGTTCTGAATACCTCCTATTCACCTCTTATTCACGCTACAAAACTGTTCTGTAGTTTTCAATGTAAATAGTTTGTATGTCATAACTGTATTTCTAGGTATTTTATACTTTTTTGTACTATTACACATTAAATTTTTATTTTATATTTTAATTGCTTGTTGCTGGTATATAAAAATTCAATTATATTTTTTGAATATTGATCTTATTCCCTTGACCTTGTTAAATGCAAATATTGATCCTGATGGGCTTTTGTTGTTGTTATTGCTGTCTTTAATAATTTAGGATTTTCTGCAAAACAATCATGTTGTCCTTTTTATTTCCAACATGTATGATTTTTGTTTCCTTTTCTTATGTTTCTACAGTGGTTAGCACCTCCAGTACAATGTTAAATGGCAACAAAAAGAACAAATATCTTTGCCTTGTTCCCAATCTTAGGGGGAAAGCGTTCGGTTTTTCATCATTGAATATTATGTCACATGAAGAATTTTATAGACGCCTTTATCAGGTTCAGGAAGTTCCCTTACATTCTTAATTTCCTGCATATTTTTCTTGAATAGGTTTTGAAATTTGTGAAATAATCTTTCTGCATGTATTAAAATGAACGTGCAATTTTCTTCTTAATTCTATTTATATAGTGGATTATATTAATTTTCAAATGTTAAATCAGCATTACATTCATAAGATAGAGCCCACTTTGTGATGATAAATTATTTTTATTTTTTTAATTAGAGAAGTTGTAGGTTTACAGAACAACATACATAAAATGCAGGATTCCCCATACCACCTATTATTTACATCTTGTATTTATGTGGTGTATTTGTTACTATTGATGAGAGTACATTTTTATAATTGTATTTTTAAATAAAAATAGTCCATGATTTAACTTATGGTTCAGTATTTGTTTGTATAGTGCAATTTCATGGATTTTTAATTTTTTGAATTTTATTACTATATATAAAACCTAACATTTCCCCCTTTAACCACATTCAGATATATATATATATATTTCAGTACAGTTTATTATGTCCATGATGTTGTGTTACTATCATGACCATCCTTTATCAAAACATTTCCATCATTATAAATAGGTTTAAGCCTTAACTACCTATTCTCTATCCTCACCTCATTTCCCGGTAACCTAAAATCAGGAGTCTAACTCAGTGAGTTTGCTTATTGTTATTATTTCATATCAGTGAGATCATACAATATTTGTCCTTTAGTGTGTGGTTTATTTCACTCAATATATCATCTTTTTATGTATTTCAATGTCTGTGTTGATGAGAGATATTGGTCTATAATTTTTGTTTCCTGTGACTCTTTCCTTAGGTAGTATTTTCTTTAAATTTTTTAGTGGTTGATATAGGGAATACAAAATCTATGCATAATTTATTATATTATACTTATATTTAATATAGTGTTTCTTTATGGAACATATAGGAATTTTGCAATGTTATAGTTCCATTCCCCTCTATGAGTTTTTGTTTCCATATACATCTATAAATCCTAGAATTTGTAAATCTGAGAGTACAGTTTTTAATTTTTGCTTTAAACAATTCATATGTTTTGCAAAATACAAGTGTCTATATATGTGTGTGTTTATGTGTGTGTTTATGTGTGTGTGTATGTATATATATATTATATATATACAAATGTTTAGCATTAGTTCACCAAATACATATTTCAGTTCACTTCCCATTTCCAGAGATATTCACTAAAACTTCTAGATTCCATTACCATCTGTCCTAGTGTGCTAGCTGCCGGAATGCAACATACCAGAAATGGAATGGCTTTTTAAAAAGGCAAATTTAATAAGTTGCTACTTTACAGTTCTAAGGCCAAGAAAATGTCCCAATTAAAACAAGTCTATAGAAATGTCCAATCAAAGATATCCAGGGAAAGATATGTTCATTCAAGAAGGCCAATGAAGTTCAGGGTTTCTCTCTCAAGTGAGAAGGCACATGGTGAACACAGTCACAGTTTCTCTCTCCGCTGGAAGGGCACATGGTGAGCATGGCGTCATCTGATAGCTTTCTCTCCTGGCTTTCTGTTTCATGAAGCTCCCCAGGAGGCGTTTTCCTTCTTCATCTCCAAGGGTCTCTGGCTGTGGACTCTTGGCTTCATGGTGCTGCAGCATTCTCTGCTCTCTCCGAATCTCTTTCATTCTCCAAAATGTTTCCTCTTATCAAGACCCACCCAAATGGATGGAGACATGCTGTCACCTAATCCAGTTTAACAACCACTCTTGATTAAATCATATCTCCAGGGAGATGATGTGACTGCAGTTTCAAACATACAGTATTGAATAGGGATTATTCTGCCTTTATGAGATGGGATTTAGGTTAAAACATGGCTTTTCTAGGGGACATACAGCCTTTCAAACCAGTACACCATCTGTTATTGCCCTTTAACCTGATGAACTTTCTTTAGCATTTCTTGAAGTATTGATTGCTGGATATGAATTTTTTTACTACTAGTTTATTTTCAATGTCTTTCTTTCACCTAATTTTAATAATTTTATAATTTCATTAGTATGTTTTATTTAACCAAAAATATCCAAAATATTATCATTTCAACCTGTAATCAATAAAATAAAGTTATTACTGAGATAGTTTACATTATTCTATTCCTACTAAGTCTTTGAAATTTGATGTAGTATTTTTTTACTTACACTTACATCACAATTCAGACACGTAAGTATGTGTTCAACAGCCACATATGGCTAGTGACTACTGTTTTGAAAAGCAGAACTCTGGATTATTTCTTTGCCTTTGATTTTGAAAATAAGTTTCATGGACATAGAATCCTAGGTTCACAGACTTTTTTCCTTGTGTCCCTTCAAAAATACCATTCCATTGTCTTTTGGCCTTTATTGTCTTTCTGTATGTAACTTTTCTATGACTGCTTTTTTTTCCCCATAAAATATATTTTATTACTCATTTTTCACATACTTAAAATTTGTTTCGCAAATTTGTACAAACTAATCTTTATACTTCAACCTCCTTTCTGTGAAAGAAATAAACTAAACATAATTTAATGCATTCTCTTTTAAGATAATTAAAAAAATAAAGTCAATTACTTATAACAATGATCATAACAATTAAACGAAAACAACTAATGCAGTTATTTTCCTCTCATGACATAACATAATTGAAAACAATGGAAACATAATCATATTCATTTTTCTGCAGACTTTAACATTAGCAGGAAGAAAGCAGGTTTGTCATACAATCTAGATAAGTAAATTAACAATTGCAATAAAAATGCATATTATGAATATTCTTAAATGAGAAATTGTATTTAAACATGAAAATGTAAATGAGCTAGCCCAGTCAAAATTCAGAATTCTTAAATTGTGTATATTGAGGAAATGATAAAGTGAATCACTTTAAATTTTTTTAGCTTTTTTATTGTATAGTATAACATATGTACAAAGCAAAGAAATAAAAAAGCAATAGTTTAAAAAAAGTCCATTGTGATGTTAAAAAAGTATTTATGCCTCTAGCCTCCTATATTCTGGAACAGCTAGAAGGAAAAATATGAGAATATTGTATGGTAGCCCATGACAATCTCTGGGATCTGTCCTATAACCACTTGTTGAAGAGTGCTCTGACTGCTTTTTAAAATTTGGGTCTTTACTTTTGGATTTCAGAAACTTAACTATTATGTAACTATGTGTGATTTTTTTTTCTTTGTATTCATTCTCCTTGGGGTTTTTTTGAGATTCCTGGACTTGTAACTTAATGTCTTTAATCAAATTTAGGAAGAGTTTAGCATTATCTCACCAAATACGTATTTCTGTTCACTTCTCTTGTCCCTCTCTTTCTGGGACTCTAGACTAATTGATATTGCCCATGATAGGCCCATGAAGCTCTTTGCTCATTTTTTTTCAACACTTTTCTCCGTTCTTCAGGATTAATAAATCTATTGATCTACCTTCAAGTTCACAGATTCTTTCTTTTGCTGTCTCTATTCTGCTAAATCCATCCACTGAGTTTTTCATTTCTATTATTGTACATTTCAGGTGTCCAGTTCCCATTCATAGTTCTTTGTAAGGGTGCCCCCTCTATTCATTTATTGTGCATTTATTTTGCTTTAAGTCCTTGAACATATTTTATTAACTGCTTTGTGGCTTTTGATAATTGCAACAACTGGTTCTTCTGGGGTTGGTTGCTACTGGATACTTTTTTCTCACATATAAATCAAATTATCTCATTTCTTCACATAGCCATTGTATCTTTATTAAATAGCAATAATTATGATGAAATATTGTAGAATCTCTGGATTCTTTTGTGTTAATTTGAAGAGTGGCTTTTGTTTTAATGGGCAGTTAATTGGTTGGACTCAAAATCTAAACTCTCTTTCCCTCACAGTAGGCAACAGCTGAAATTTCTGTTTAATTATCTTGACTTCCATATGAGGACTTTTCCAGAGTCTCTGGGAGCTACCATAACTCTTGCATAATTTAGCAGTCAGCCAATTATTTGGATGTATTTTATTTTCGAATTTGGGGATTCTTACACTCCAGGGCTTTCTCCCTTTCATATTCTCCCCCTAACTTTCTAGAGTATCTCCAACCCAAAATTCTCTCCTATAACATTTCAATCCAGTAATTTGCAGGTTTCTGCTGTCCAAAACCATAGATTAGGGAATACTTTCAAGAAAAAAGTTGCAAACTCAATTTTATCCAATGTCGGGCCTGTATTTCAAGGGTAGAGCCCCTCCAGTTTCTGTCTGCTGTCACTCCCTCCATTGCCATAAAACTTACCTCAAATATTTTGTTTACATTTTGTAATTATTACCCATGAAAGCATTAGTCTGACCAAGCTATTCTGTCATTACCACAAATCTGAACTCCCACACATTGAATTTTAAATTTTGCCTTATGATAAACTAAGCAACTCTTAGAACCTGACTTTAACCTGAACTGATATTTGACTCTTTTTTTTTTTTTCATTTCTTTCCTGGAAGTCCAGATCATGTCAGGATTGGCTGTGGCTATTTCTATGAAACTTTCTAGCCAACCCAAGTAGAAGAGTAAGTTGAAAAGGACCATGTCTTTCCTCAGAAAGGTAACCATAGTCATTTCTCAACAATAATATTTTGATGCTCATGTTGAGACTGTTTCCCCTCCTAATACTATTTTGAAAAAGCAAACTTATGAACCTGTAATCTTCAAAAAATCTGTTTCTGGGACAAAATGTCCCCTTGTTGCCACCTTTCCTTAACTGACTTAGAACTTTGTCATCCTTTTTATTACACTACTGTCTTTAAAGTATCATAACCTAGTCTCATCTTTCTAGAGCCTAGATATGTCTACATAGCAGGGGAAAAGAGCCACCAACCAAACTTTTACTAGCCCACCTAATCAGTATTTTTTTCATTGGTAAAGCAATATAAAATTAAAATGATGGGCCATGGTGGCTCAGCAGGCAGAGTTCTCACCTGCCATGCTGGAGACCTGGGTTCATTTCCAGTGCCTGCCCATGAAAAAAAAAAAAAAGCAAATGAAAGAAATTTCTTGATATTTAATTGCTATATATCTTGATGAAAATAACATAGTAATAAGTTACGGAAGGAATGAAACACTTAAAATATCACTATACTCTTACCAGATTGACATAAATTAAAAAGAATAACAATACCAAGTGTTCAGAGAATACAGAGTAATTGAAATTTTCATCACTGCTACTGGGTGCGAAAATTGATGCAGCCATTTTGAAAAAACATTTTGGCATTATCCTGTAATGTTGATAGATGCAAATCCTTCAACCTGACAGTTCCACACTTTATTTATTCCCTAAAGAATTTCATGCACATTGGCTATAAGACATATGTAAAATAATGTTTTGTGCAGCATTTTTGCACAATAGCCAAAACTTGGAAACCATCAAAGTAAAAATCAATATTAGAATGGATAAATATAATGTTGTATATTTGTATACATAAAACTATAAATAAATGAACATAAATTAAACATAAATTAAAGCAAAATATAATGACATGGAATAACTTTACTAATATGTTGGGTAAAGGAAGAAAGTTGTGAAAGAAATACAGAGCACAAGGAATACAGAGCACAAGGAAATAATTACTATAAATGTCAAAGAAATGGAAGAGGGGAGAGAGGACTGTATGGTAGTGCCAATGGTTATACATATTTTGTTTATATTTATTAAACTGTACATTTATGCTTAATGCATTTTTATATATGCATGTGATATTTCACAATAACATTTTAATATAATATAACAAAGGAAATATTAAGGACACTGAAGATCTCCAAATATTTGGTATTTTAGTATTCCTAGTGCTTTAAGAAAGATTTAAAATGTACTTATTTGCCATTGACACCAACCACTCACTAGCACACCAGGCTTTCGCTATTGTCCAAGAATTTCAAAGAAGTCCCGGTTATATGTATTTACATAATAGAATGAATGTTTCTATTCATTCTATGTGTGTCATAGATGATTGAGAAGAGCAGTTTTAGGGATACTAATTGTCAAAATCCATTAAAAACACTAAGGATTTCTCCTCTGCCTTAACTATAGTAATTTGACATTTACATAAGTTATCTTAAAGTCCATTATGTTTTCAAGGGCAGGTTCAGAGCCAACAGCAAGCATGTGAGCATTGCCACCCTTTCTCGGCAAACTACCAGGTCTTCTATTGTAGGTTGAAAGAGCATCTCTGTGTCTGTTAGACACCAGCCACCTGAGGTCTTCTGTCACAGTGTACTGTGGAATAAACCAACTCTCCCAAGATCTCCAATCACCACATACTCCACGATTTCAAAGATCAATCCCGTTATGCCTCACATTCACCTTAATCATCATTTTCTAGTGATGAAGCTCTGAGGTTGCTTATCCCCATAAGACTCCATACTTCCCTAAATCCACCTCCACATTCCACTCCTCCATGTCCCCCCATATTCTTGCTGTTCACCTTCTAGTATTCATTGTCTGAGCATTCCTTTCACCTTCTTGATCTGAACTGAAGCCTGGCTGTGCTACCACCCTTCAGACTTCTCAAGTAATAGCTCCCATATCTCATCCCTCACATAACTCCCCATGCTATCCATTGTGACTTCCAAACTAGTTTCTTCTTTAAAAAAGAAAAGAAAAATATTATACCCAGGGTATGTGGTCAAATTTTGCTCCTTTCCTTTTCACCTGATCACTCTTCTTCATTCATGACTGACTCTAAAACCTAGTTACTGTCTTCCTTTCTACATTGTTCCTGCATTCATTCCTGATAATTTTAATATTATCTAGATCAAGAATTGTCAATTTGAGCAGTATAATTTGTTTTGAGGGGGACTGTTCTATGCATTATAGAATATTTAGTAGTATCCCTGCAGTAGCATGCCCCAGCTATAAAACCAAAAATATTTCCAGGCATTACCAAATGCCCCTTCAGAGGGTAACCCTCCACCCTAGCAGAGAATCATTACTTTAAATGATCCATCTAATGCTACAGATTTTTAGCTCTATTGGCCCTCTCAACTCCTATAATCACATCCTCCACCAACTTCAGACAACTACCAAATGGTTATAACCTGGACTTTGTCATTGCCAAAAATTGTAGCACTTCTCAAATCTTGATTTTAAACATTCCACTCTGTGAGCCTTCCATCGCTGCTTCCAGTTCACTTAGTTTAATACTCAAACTCCAGCAAGTCTCCAAACTCATTTTAGTTACTATTATCACCTTCCCCTGTTCTCAATCGCCTCCTTTCGTAGCTTTCATTCCAAGATGTAGTATGATAACTTTTACTCATATTCTTATCTCCCTTGCCCTTTTCCTTCAATGAATTAATTCAAATTTTGCTGACCTGACAAAATCCAGGTTCTGATTAAACCCTAGCTACTTATTTATGCTGTATTTGAAAATAGTTAGAGAAAATGACTCAATCAGGCTAACAGACTCATTCAAATATGTGACCACAAGTCTCAAATGGGCTTTCAAGACTGCCAGACAACCCTAGTCAACTTCCCTATGTAATTCACTCTCGTATTTGATAGATATTTCATACTTTCTGCCCTCTTTATAAATCTGGGACTTCTTTCAATCCAAACTTTCAGGTGACAGTTTCATCTTTACCTTTATAGAAAAATAGATAAATGACTGCTGAAACTACCTTGTCTACCACTACCAACCCCTTCCATCTATTTGAATCTGTGCTGACATACACTGCCTCTGTCTTGATTCAATAGACTACTGTGCTGGTTTGAAAATAAAATGTACCCCAGAAAAGCCATGTTTTTCTCTTGGTTCAATCTTGTGGAGGCAGTCGTTTCTTTTAATCCTAATTCAATAATGTATGGCAGAAACTTTTGATTAGATTATCCCACAGAGATGTGACACATCCAATTGTAGGTATAAACTTTTGATTAGATGGAGATGTGACTCCACCCCATCAGGTGGGTCTTGATTAGTTTACTAGAGTCTGTAAAAAGGGAAACATTTTGGAGAAACCTGAGAAATGACAAAGCCAACAGAACCTCAGAGCAAAGCTAGCATAGATGCCAACACTTAGAGAACAGAGACATGGATATTTGGAGATGCTTGGAGCCCAGCAGATGTCCCTATAAGATGTTAAGAAAGCCAGAATCTGGAGGGAGCCATGGGAAGCCAAGAGATAAAATCCAGCCCCAGAGAAGCAAAGTGAGGAACCCACATTGGAACAGAGACTGAAAGCAACAGAGTCTGGGAGTAAGGGATTATCCAGCTCACAGAGCGGTTCCAGACCCATCGGCCTTTCTTGAATTAAGGTATCTTTCCCTAGATCCCTTACTTTGGACATTTTCATAGGCTTAGAACTGTAAACTTGTAACCTATTAAATTCTCTTTATAAAAACTGTTCCAATTCTGGTATATTGCATTTTGGCAGCTTACAAACTAAAACAACTAGTGTTTAAAACAAAATGTTCTGGGTCCCAATCCTTCCTATCTGAACACCTCCAATCAAACTCTTTTTCTCCCAAGGCACAAATCTCTGTTTTCTATTGGATAACTCCCTATCAAAAAATATTCCTTGAAACACTCATCTGAAAAACAAAGGAAGCATGACTCCATGTCCCTGAACTTTTTCAATAGCCTCTTCAATGTTGTTCTACAAAGTTGTCCACAAGCTCTCACTTATTTTCCTCCTCTCTATCCACACTAGCCTCCTTGGTAGTTCTGGAACACACCAAAGCCCTCGTACAAGCTGTTCTCTTTGCTCTTCTCTCAGGTGTCTGAGTGGCCCTCATCCTGACCTCTCTTTACTAACATGATAGCGTACTTTAAAATCACAAACCCAACCCCCAATGCCTCCAGACACTTAGCACAATGGAATATAATATGCATTTTACTTATTTTGTTGATTGTCTTCATCATTCTACCAGGATAAAAGTTCCATGAAGAGAAGAATAGGTTTTCTTGCTTTGTTCACTGCTGTATTACCAGCACCTGGAACAATGCCTAGTACAACGTGGGTGCTCTGTAAATATTTATTGTCTATCTCCTTCAATAAGGATGTATGCTCCATGAGAACAGGGATTGCTTTATTCTTTATATTTGTATCCCTAGTGCCTACAATAGAATAGTAGGTGTTTAATAAATGTTTTTTGACTCATCTTTGAATGGTTGCCTTTTTTTCATTTTCCATGTCTTTACACAAATGTCAGCTCCTCAAAGATCCCCTCATCACTTTCCACAGCCACTTTCTAACACAGTACACCAACTCATTTTTATAGACTTTACTAGTACCTGAAATTATTTCATTTATTTATTATTTTACATGTTTTCCTTCATTTCAATGGACAGGGATCTGCTATGTCTTGTTCTCTCCCCTTTCCCCAGCATATGGAACAGCTTCTTGTTCACAGTGGATGCTCAAATAATAAGTTTGTAAACCAAATGACATGCAACTATTCATTCATTTGTTCATTAAATAGTTATTGAATATATTCTCTTGTCACCTGCTGGGGGAGATAAAATGAACTTGCTCCTTCAAGAAATTATAAATCTAGGGGTAAAGCAAACATATTAACAACTGCCACTGACAAAAGAACTCCTTTTCCATGTCCTTCTCCTATATTTGTCCCTTTTCTTCCTCAGACTACCACTAATCCTTTGCTTGCTATTCACAGAGTGCACTGGTCCCCACAAGTTGTCTTTTGGTTGTTCCTATTTTTCTAATAGCCAGGAGTTCAACAAAGATCACTGGACACTACTTGGTGTTATTACTCATAATCCCTTATGTGAGTGCTTTGGTTTTCAGGGACTCACAAAAATCGCAGCCTCCTTCAAGAGCTGCTTTTGGCCACTACTTTGATGCAGAGCAGTACCAGGACACAGCAAAACCATATGGGTGGAAAACACCTCATTTGTGCAGAATGGCATTACTGCAGTCATCTTCCTAATAAAAACTAGAATCTACGCCTTCCAAAATATTCAGGATTTTTAATACTTTTGTGAGTATTTCCCACAGGTAATGATTTCACCAATTTTGACAAAACTGCAGTATTACGAGTACTTTTCCTTGGACATGACTATAAAAAGGAATGAGCAGCTGCCGATTTTCCACAGACCGCAGACACCCAGCAAGCGTTGTAAGCAGGTAGAATGGGTACATCACAGGCTCCATCTAAAATGGCTTCCTTTGCCCCTGAATTTATTCTTTTAATTCAAAACTCTTTCCCTTTTTGAACTACAAATATGATTAAAAGAGGTGCATTTCAAATAGATTCTTGTTACTATTGTTAGATGTAATCTGATCCCCAGACACTAAAACAGTTCTCTCCTACAGCTGCAGCCACTTGGCCCTTTCCTGAGGCTCTCAAAGAGCTAGGATAATTTGACCTATAATCTTACTTAGACAGAGGACTTTAGTAAGCTGAGCACATACTGCTCTGGAACTCATCAACACTATACACCTGCTACCTGTCCTGGTCTATACCGCACATTCTGGCAGGGGGCAGACATTGATGTATAAAGTAAGACATGGTCCCTGATCTCAGAGAATGCAACATCTGATGGGGGGAAGAGGCCATAAAAAGTAAACAAATAAGTAAATATATGATTACAAATGGCTGTAAATGTTAGTGAAGGAAATGAACAGTGGAAAAGAATAGTCAGGACTGGAGGAAATAACATACAAATAGTGATATTAATTACAAATTTCAAACTTCACCTCTGAGAAATATGATTCAATGTTACTGCAAAGTAACACCACTTTTGACAAATATTCCAGTAATATTTCTCAACTGAAGCCAGGAGTGTGGAATGGGGAGATTCTTCTTACCTTTTGAGTAAAACATAAGACTCATTCATACCAAGGGCATCTCTAGGTTTTTAAACATATTTTCTCCCCCAACCTCTATTCCTTGCACACATTGTGGTGGGTCAGAACTATGGAACTATGTACCCAAGAAAAAACATGTTCTTCAACTTTAACCATTCCTGCAGGTGTGAACCCATTGTAAGTAGGACCTTTTGACAAAGTTACTTCAGTTAAGGTGTGGCCCAACTCAATCAGGATGGGTCTTAATCCTATTATTGGAGTCTTTTACAAGCAGAATGAAATTCATTCAAATAGAGAGAAAGCCAGAGTGGGCAGCCAGAAGCTGAACATTAATGGAGTGGCCACAATGTGTACTGTCATGTGACAGGGGAGCCCAGCCCCAGAATGCTACCCTTCAGGAAGAAAGCATTGCCTTGGTGATAACTTGATTTGGACTTCCCCTAGCCTCAAAACCATGATCTAATAAATTTCGAAGTCAACCCATTGCATGGTATTTGTTTGAGCAGCCAAGGAAACTAAAACACACATACAATTTTAAAATTAAGAAAATGAAGCTGTGGAATTTAGGATTATACAAACATACAGGTTTATAGAATCTTCATTAAGAAATATATGAGCCTTCAAATGCAACAATCTCATTGTCTAAGATATTAGTCTTCTTATGCCTGGGAACCTAAATAAAAGTGACCACATCACCAGACTCTCACAGGATCCAGTTAAATCCTTGAAATCACTTTCGCAGATTTTTAATTCCTTACTAACTCAACTGGACTTATTCCCAAATCCAGCTCTTACACTGGAAAAATGCACAAATTATTTCTGTTCACATTACATTAAGGTTTTAATTTCCCTAGCTCAATTATAATTATAAAGAAGCCATCTAAACTTTACCTCAGTGATTTGGTTTTTCCATTAATAACTGGATCTTGAGAATTAATTTTTATAAGAAAATCCTCCATGAGAAACCTAGTTCTGGTTTCTGAGCAATCCACATTGAAGGATTTCTGGTTTTCTGCAAATTTCAAGCTATACAAAATAATCAGGAGCTGGGAGTTGGGAAAGTGTTAAAGCTATCCGCTTTATTGCCATGGTGATGATGATAATAATGTTCCTCATTTTTAAACAAAGACATAGAATATTTCTTGGAAGATATATAGGGGTACCATTGATTGGTCCAAAATCTTACTATAACAAACTAACCAAAAAAGCAATTTGTGTAATCGGGTTTCTAATTATGAGTCACCATTCAAATCAATTCCCATTTTCAATGGATCCTTTCAGAAGAAATTCCCTACAATATGTAAATTATGGCCTGAATTGTGCGAAAGATCCATGCATTGGTTAATGTCATCCTGGAAGAAATTCTCTAATGGCCTGGCACGAGGCCTTGTATATAACTCTGTCTGATCAATATTTTTATTAACAATTTGGGCAAATTATTAGAAAGTGCATTCATCAACTGCCTATGTGACAACACTGAGAAGGAAAAATAATACATTTATATAAAGTTACAAATACTTTACAGATGAAAACAAAGTTGCTAAATAGCTAAAACCAGCTTTAAATAAAAAGTTCGGAACTTCAAAAACTTATTTGCACTACTGAGAATCTAGAGAAAACTGATTTAATGACAATCTATGCTATTAAGAAATATGGATTCACAAAATTTTTAAGGACAGAAATTTAAATATGATCTATTAGATGAAGACCATTAAGTTCCACAACGTTTTTTTTTTCACCGTCGTATCCTCAGTAACTGGTATACATTAGGCATTTAATAAATATTTGTTAAATAAATAAGTAAGTAAATAAATAAATACAGCAGTGCAAAATGGCTACCAGAGAAGCTATATTAAGGTCTGTATCAATCGTGCAACTGTATCCAGAGAAGAGGAAGTAATGACCCCACTATGTTAACATTAGTTAGCACTTATTTGAAATTTAGTTTGGTTCAGCCATATGTCAAACATTGTTATAGTGCTGCAAGTTTAAAGGAGGCAAAAGATGTTGAGAGAGTCTTGAAACCATTTTTTAAGGTAAATCTGATGACCGAGTGATGAATATTAATATTAAAAAATAAAAATGTAGATGTGGTGATTGACTTCACTCATTGGAAGAAGTGTTTAATGGAAAGAGCCATGTCCGTAGTACCTGAGTTCAGAGTTGGGATCATGAGATGAGATTACTGAGAAGCATATTTTAATTACAGTAAGAAAACACTTTCTTCAGAGAAGTATGCAAGTGTAAAGCACACTGCTTTGGGAAACAGTAGGTTTTCCATCACTGGACTTTTCAAGCATTGACCAGATGAGAACTGTTAAAAGAGAAATTCATTTGCTCTTTCAACAAATCATTTATTAAGTTCTTACTATGTGCTAGATTTGCCATGGGGATGATATAGAGAAAGGCATTCCAGGAAAAAGGGAACCATATGTTGAAAAGCCTCAGTGATGAGAGATACATGGCTCATGGGGTAATTCATTTGTTCTAGATATAAAGTGGGGACAAGGGCTGGAAAGAGATGAAGTGAAAAAGGTAGATAGGGGCCATATGCTATGTGTAGGATTTTAACCTACTATCTTTTCTCTGTGATCTTGCTTATAGTCAAAAAGCAAACACATGTTCCAAATGTCCTGATGCCAACTGTAAATTATGAAACATTTAAGAATTTCCCAAGAAAATAGATATATGACCACAGATCCTAACTGCATCTTCAAGTCAAATCTGAAAACTACCATCTATTAACCCACTTTTCCACTTTTTTCAACCCTTCCATTACTGGTTTGCAGGACTTTCCATTTCCTTTGTTTATGCTCCCATTTCCTCATGTTTATTCAGAAACTTGCCTCACCCCAAGAAAAGTTAACAGTTTCCTTTCCCTTTGCCATGCCTGCTAAAGCCGGTTCTAGCCAGCTGTAGCCAAAAGGGCATGCATAGTCAGAAGCCTGACCTAAAGTCACCATTACCTAATTATGATAGTAAAAATCACACCCATTGATCATGCTAAGTTGCCCTTTTTGAACATGGAATGCATGAGGTAGCAGGATTTAGAACTGTGCCATGCTCCACTTTAGCCTACCCGCTAAACCTTGTCATCTCACCCTACCCTTAGTCACTCCTTTAAGCCCACCTTCCCAAAATGGTATAAAACTCCTAGACCCCTTCTGTGTGGGGAGACAGATCTGAAGCTTACCTCTTGAATCCTTGTGGAGCTGCTTGCAATAAACTCTTTTCTTGAAATCCTGATGTCATGGCATTGATGAGCCCATTTTGAGCAGTAACAATTTGGTGACCCACATGGATACTGGCCTTAAAGACCCCTGCCTAAGACTCTATGGACCCTGTGGGATGGAGATGTCTAGGCGCTAATGCTGCATGGCCACCTAGACTGGCTTAGTCTAGAGGCTCGATGTCTGGAATTCTTTCCCATTCCCACTGGCCTTCTCTGCCCTATAGTACAGTTTCATTTAGAGAGGAGAAACAGTTCCAGGTACAGACATTTTCTGGGTGAGGAACTGTGATGTAGTGCCTTTTGCAAAACTTGTTCATTTGTTCAGGTTTTCTGATTATTAACTGTTCATCAAGATTGTAGGTTTGAGTTCCACCTTAGCTCAGCTGGCTTACTTGGGTGCAGGTCCCAGGCTGACAAGGGTTAGTCACTGAAAGTGCTCATGTTCTGGTTCTGGAGTTCTAAAATCTGGTTTTACCAGTGCATTCTGGTACAGAATCATTGTCTACCAAGCCTAAATCTAACTGTGTTTAGTTCTGTGTACACTTTGCCTTAGTGTGCTGAAAGTTACAATCATAGAAAATGTTGATAGCATAAATGGCTGTATCCCCTTAAAATGTGGGTTAGATAATTGGTTTATGTTTAGTTATGAACCAATGAAAAATAAAAAGATGGTACTTTTCTGCAACATGGCATAGCCTCAATATAAGTTAGAGTCTGGAGAAAACTGACTAAAAATGGGACCCTTAATTATAACACTATATTGCAACTGGAATGAGTTTGTAAAAGGGAAGAGAAATTGGATGAAATCCCATATGTTCAATAATTCATGGCCTTATGCCAAAATAAAATAAGCATTTGCAAAAAAGATATAATATCACGATTTAAACAGAAAAAAATCTTACAGGGTCCTAGCTTGAGGAAAAGTGAAGTTGGGAAATCAGAAAAGTGTCAGCTAAATAGGTCCTGCTGGATTCCGGCCCCATTGAGGACATGTCCCTATTATACTGCTTCCCTCAGCTCCCACATCTCTGTATGCTGGGAATAGGAGGAAAATGGTACTCTTCCCTTCAGGGGAGTCCTTGTCTAGTTCTCCCTGCATCGCCTGGTCAGGAAGGAATGGTTTCTCTATCTCATACACTTCAAGACACTCCATTAGGTGAGGATCTACCCACTGTGAGGTAAGGCCACTTCAACACAGACAAGTTCCAGTTGGATCAATAAAACCCCAGAGGATTTATTTACATGCATTCTCCTTTCTCCACCACCTATGATCGGTATCACTGGAAAAGCAACATGTCTTCATACCAGGATAACCCTAAGAAAATGGAAAATCTCTTTACTTCTATTTTTGCCACTAATATATTAAATGAACAGATATTCAAGCCCTCTTATCCATCATTCTCACCTCTGAGGAACATAGACTGGTTCTCAAAATAGCCCAGCAAGAAGCCGATAGGTTGTATGACCACCAACTTAACAGCCCAATGCATGTCCCTGGAGCTCTGGCCATTCCTATGACAGACCCTAATTGGAACCCAAACGAGCAGGGGTAACAAGCTAAATTAGATCACTATAAGGGTACATCAGAACAGGAATGCAGAAAGGTGCTCCAAAAACAAAAAGCCTAAAAAAGTTCAGGAGGTCCAACAGGCACCAAAAGAAAATCCTTCATCCTTTCTTGGAAGGACTATTGAGGCATATAAATAATACATCAGTCTGGTTCCTGAACATCCACACAACCAGAATAATTAACTAATGAGATTAATTAATATGACTTTTATTAGCCAAAGTATCCTGGACAGAAGAAAGAAATTGCAGAAATTAGAAGACAGATTAGGAATGCCCATGTCTCAATTGGTTGAGATTGCTTTTAAGGTCTTTAACAATCAAGACCAACTTCAGGAAAAGCAGATGAAATGCTAAGTTGCCTTCTTGGGAACAGCCACTTGCCAAAGTTTAGCCAGATCAAACTGTATTGGACCAGCCAAAGAAAAACAACAAAGGGTAAGGACCTCAAGGGCCCCCACTGACTATTCTGAAGTATACCTGTCCCTGGGGACCATAAAAATATGCTATTGAAGGGAAGAGGGCCACTGGAAGCAAGAATGCCCAAGTCTCCCCCAGAAAGGAGGGGCCTGAACACCTCGTGAATCCACTAACCAAATCCCTGAGCTTGCAGGGGATGAGAGTGACCAAGAATGACAGGGCCAAACGGTACCTTCCAACTTTAGCAGTCATAATACCATTTCCTACCAGATTACTGTCTATATCAGTGGGAAAGAAACTTACCAACTTTTTAATTGATACTAGAGCTGTCCACTCTGTTTTGAACCAAAAACAAAGAAGTCTTCCACCAAGAACTGTATTGGGGTGTCTGGACCCTCAAACAATAAGCCTTTTCTCCAATGCCTAGCAGAAAATACCAATTTGAAACAGTTCTCTCTATAAGCCTGAATGTCTTATGCCCTACTCAGATGAGATTTACTAATCAAATTAAAATGTTCAAATAACCTTCTCAGAAAAAAAATTGGATACTGAAGTTCACCCCAATCAGGCTTGTACCTTTCAATCTGTTACACTTAGGAGAAGGAGTCCAATCTAAAATTTCTGAAAATATTCTTTTGAAGGTAAGGCCAGAGGAATGGGCTGATGGGATGACAGGAATAGCCATAATTACTCAACCAATTCAGGTAAAAGTCCAGCCAGATGTGAAAATTCCTGACCTTGTATAGTACCTCCTAAAAAAAGAGGCCAAGAAGACATAGAACCAAGTATCAGTTAATTCAACTTTGCCAGTCTCCATACAACAAATATGAAGAATATGAAAGTAATCAACCAAATAGTAGAGGACATCCATCCAATAGATGTCCAGGTGGTGGCATCCAGGTGTCGATAGCCACTTGTGAATTATTGCAAGAAGCAGTATGGCAAACTTGTACCCATTGCTAACCATCCTATCCAGATATTTCTACTGGTTCACTGTTACTAAATTTAAAAGACACTTTCCAGTGTACAATTGAGCCCTGAATATCAGGAACTATTTGCTTTTGAATGGGAGGATCCCCAGACTAATGTAAAGCAACAGTATTGTTAAGCTATTTCCCCAAGATTTAAAAAAAAATACCCCTACTTTATTTGGAGAAATCTTAACAAAGATTTAGGCAAATTACAACTCCTGGATGGAGTATTTTACAATTTATAGATGACATCCTAATTGTCAATAGATCAGAAGAAACATCCAAGCACAATACCATTTTAACCTGAATTTTCTAGCAGATTGGAAATATAAAGTGTCTAAGAAGGTTCAGATTTCACAGCTCACTGTGAAAGATTTAGGGTTTGAGTTATCAAAGGGACAGAAATTTGCTGCCTGACAGGAGAGAAGCCTTAGTCAAAGCAGCTGAACCAACCACTAGAGGCAGCTGTGAAGATTTCTAAGAATGGCAAGATTCTGCCACATTTAGATATCAGGTTTTGGACTTTGGGCTAAACCTTTAAATGTGGCTGTGCTAATCTGAAATGGTTACATACCCCAGAAAAGCCATGTTCTTCTAATCCAGACTTGTGGAGGGAGACCTAATGTTGGGTGGGAACTTTCGATTTGTTGTTTTCATGGAGTTATGATCCCCCCATTCAAGGTGGGTCTTACTCCTTTTACTGAAGCCCTCTTTGAAGAGAATAAAAGACAGAAAACATAAAGATAGTTTAGAGCTATCACAAACAGATGTTTGGAGATGCTAAGCTAAAGGATGAAATACAGAGTTTGCTCGAGAGAAGCTAAGTGAGGACCCACAGATGCTTAGAGAGAAAGTCACTGGAATCAGAAGCTAAAAGCAATGAACCAAGAGCAAGAACCAGAAGACACCAGCTGTGTGCCACCCCAGCTAACAGAGGTATTTCAGATACTGGAGGCCTTTCTTCAAAGTCAAGGTATCTTTCTCTGGATGCCTTAATTTGGATATTTCCATAGCCCTAGGACTGTAAATTTGTAACCAAATAAGTCCCCTTTGTAAAAGCCAACCCATTTCTGGCATACTGCATTTTGGCCACATTAGCAAACTGAAACAGAGGCTTTAAAAGGCAGAGATAAAGAACCATTGAATTTGACTGCAAAGTGCCAACAAGCATTCTGGTGTCTGAAACAACAAAAAGACTTTTGGTCTGATTATGCATGAACACTGAAGTGTTAGTTTAGGGGTGCTAACCCAGAACCAAAGACCAACTGCATATTTCTGAAAACAACTAGATGTAGTAGCTCAGGGTTGGCTGGTCTGCCTCCAGGTGGTGGTGGCCACTTGTGAGATATTGCAAGAAGCAGAGAATTTCATGTTAGGACACCCTATGGTTTTACACACTTCTCACTTGTACTGTCTCTCTTGGAACAGAAAATCAGCTATTATCTTACTTCTGTGGGGGTAGGCAAGTACCAAGCTATCTTGTTAAATAATCTAAATGTAAAACTAAAAGTCATCTGTGCCCATTTGAAACTGTTGTGTACCCCAGAAAAGCCATGTTCTTTAATCTTCATTCAATACTGTTAGGTGGGATCTTTTTTATTCCCATGGAGATGTGTTCCACCCAATTGTGGTGGGACTTTATGATTAGGTGTTTTCCATGGAGATGTGTCTCCACCCATTCATGGTGGGGTTGCTAACTAGAGTCCTTTAAGAGAAAACTATTTTGGAAAAAACTTCAGAACCCACACAGCCAGAGACCTTTGGATATGCTGAAGGAAAATGCCACTGAGGAAGTCTTATGAACTGAGAAGCCAGGAGAGAAAGCTAGCAGATATCATCATGTGCCTTCCCAGATGACAGAGGTGTTCCGGATGGCATCAACCTTTCGTGAGTGAAGGTAACCTCTTATTGGTGCCTTAATTTGGACATTTTCATGGCCTTAGGACTGTAAACTTGCAACTTAATAAATTCCCTTTTTAAAGGTCATTCTGGAAGAATCAAGATGGCGGCTTAGCAATGTGCATGTTTTAGTTCATCCTCCAGAACAACTACTAAATAACTAGAAACAGTACAGAACAGCTCCTGGGGCCACATTAGTGATGAACACAAGCATACCCCAGTCTGGACCAGCTGGACTGGCTGTGAGCCCACCCAGAATTGTGAGTTCCCCAAGCTGTGGCAGCCAGTGCCCCTCCCCCACAGGCTGCTTCCCAGAGAGAAAAGGAAAGGAACTTTACCAGCAACAGGGGCTGAGCCCAACCAAATGCCAATCACGGAATTAATTAACAAACTACCAAAAAATAGGCTCCCACTTCAAGTGAACCTGGTCAAAGAGGAGGTCGCTCATTTTTGCCCTGGCACCAAGGGGGCAGGGCTGATGGAAAAAGAAAAAAAAAGGAAACAGAGGTTTTTGTGGCTTTGTTTCTACAAAGGCTTGACTGCCTTTGGATTCAGCGACAGGATTTCTCAGGCTGCAACTGCCCCAGGCATAGGCAGAAACAAGCTTGTCTGAGGACTTGTCTGGAGCCTATGCCTACCCCAGGGGAGGGGAGAAGCCCAACTCAGGTGGAATCCCTCCTTCAAGGAATTCAGACACCAGGGTTTGGTCATTTAAAGCCATTAAAACCAGCCTACAACCTCTCCTCTGTCTCCACCATGTCCCCAGCAGGGAGAGTCTGCCAAAGTTAAAAGTTCCACATCACCTTTGGTGGGACCTGCAGGCAGACAAGCACCACATACTGGGCAGGATAAGAAAAACAGAGCCCAGAGGCTTCACAGGAAAGTCTTTCAAACTGCTGGGTCTCACCCTCAGGGAAAACTGATGCAGGTGACTCTTTTCTCCTGATAGGAGGTCAGTTTGGTCTAGGAAAATCCGGCTGAGGTCTATAATACCTAAGTAGACCCTCCTAAGGGTGGTGGGGGGGAGAGAAATGGACCATACAAGCAGGGCAAGAAACAAGAAAACAAGAACTGAAAAATTCTCCTCTGTTAAACAAAACCTAAGCTAGAGGTCCAGAAAAAGCTGAACTGAATGTGAAAGAACAGATAGATAACAAATTCATCCAGCAAGAAAACCCTAAGTAGAAGAAGTGAAAGCAATCTCCAGAATAAACTAATTAAGGTAATTAAATGCCTAGGTGCCAGCAAAAAATAACGAATCACACTAGGAAAATTGAAGATATGGCCCAGTCAAAGGAACAAACCAATAGTTCAAATAAGATACAAGAGCTGAAACAATTAATTCAGAATATACGAACAGACATGGAAAACCTCCTCAAAAACCAAATCAATGAATTGAAGGAAGATATAAAGAAGGCAAGGAATGAACAAAAAGAAGAAATCAAAAGTCTGAAAAAACAAATCACAGAACTTATGGGAATGAAAGGCACAGTAGAAGAGATGAAAGAAACAATGGAAGCCTACAATGGTAGATTTTGAGAGGCAGAAGATAGGATTAGTAAACTGGAGGACAGAACATCTGAAATCCAACAAGAAACAGAAACTACAGTGAAAAAATGGAAAAATATGAGCAGGGACTCAGGGTGAAGGACAATATGAAGCGCATGAATATACGTGTTGTGGGTGTTCCAGAAGGAGAAGAGAAGGGAAAAGGAGGAGAAAAACTAACGGAAGAAATTATCACTGAAAATTTCCCAACTCTTATGAAAGACTTAAAATTACAGCTCCAAGAAGTGCAGCGTACCCCAAAGAGAATAGATCCAAATAGACATACTCCAAGACATCTACTAATCAGAATGTCAGAGGTCAAAGAGAAAGAGAGAATTTTGAAAGCAGCAAGAGAAAAGCATTCCATCACATACAAGGGAAGCCCAATGAGACTGTGTGTGGTTTCTCAGCAGAAACCATGGAGGTGAAAGACAGTGGAATGGTATATTTAAATTATTAAAAGAGAAAAACTGCCAACCAAGAATTCTATATCCAGCAAAATTCTCCTTCAAAAATAAGGGAGAAATTAAAACACTTTCAGACAAAAAAATCACTGAGAGAATTTGTGACCAAGAGACCAGCTCTGCAAGAAATACTAAAGGGAGCACTAGAGACAGATATGAAAGAACAGAAGAGAGAGGTGTGGAGAAGAGAGTAGAAAGGAACACTATGAGTAAAGGTAAAAAGAAGGAAAATTAGATATGACATATAAAATCCAAAAGGCAAAATGGTAGAACAAAGTACTACCTGTACAGTAAAAATGGTAATAGATTAAACTCCCCAATCAAAAGACATAGACTGGCAGAATGGATTAAAAAACAGGACCCATCTATATGCTGTCTCTACTCAAAGGACATGAGGGCAAGGACACAAACGGACA